>JAADYF010000624.1:0-16690 GCA_023338175.1 Phytopythium delawarense
ACCCAAATGACGTCAACGTAAGCGAGCAACTGAAGCCATCAATCAATCAATCAATCAAATTGTCCAACTAGTGTGGTGCAACACAATGCACACAAAAATCCACACAAACACTCACTAGTAAAACCACACAACAATGCCATACAACGCTCAAGTAAAACCCCACACTACACCACACAACTCAGGAAACGGCCGCCGGGTAAACCCAGCCACAACTCGCCGAAGGCGAGGCCGCCAATTCGAATCGTACCCCATCAGGGTTACACGATGGATGAAGGGGTGCGCAGTATCAGAAATGATACTATCTGATCCAATTGTAAGCCACACACCGCACATCGCGCGCAGCATGCGCTTCCCGACGCTACTGCGCAGCTTCCGCGGGCGGCCGCTTGCCGGCGCGTCGCTCCTGGGCGCCGCCGCGTGTGCTGGCGCGCTGCTCTCGGGTTCTGTCGCGGGGAGGACGACTGCGGGCACGCCGGCGCTGGCGGAGGAGGTACCTCGGCGCGGCGTCGCCAGCGGATCGCACAGCTACGCGGACGGCGCTGCCTGGCGGCCGCCGCGACTCATCGTCGCCGATCCAGGTATGTCCACGCGTCTGCACTGCTTGCACCTCCCCCGCTTGTGGTTGCATGTGCTGAGAGCGTGCGTACGACGTCGCGGACGGTGTATCGAGGGCGGCAGACGCGTTCGCGCGCAAGTGGCGCAAGTTCGCGGCCGACGGGCCGGGCAGACTGCTGGTGATCAGCGACTTTGACCAGACGCTGACGCCCTTCTACAAGCCCGGGGCGGCGCGCGAGCAGGAGAGCAGCAGCCACGGACTGCTCATGTCGAGCCGCGTGGTGGATCCGGCGGTGAGCGCGGCGGAGCGCGAGCTGTTCGCGCGCTACTTCCCCATCGAGATGTCTCCCAAGCTGTCGAGGGAGGAGAAGCTGCCCTTTATGGTCGAGTGGTGGACGCGCGCGCACGAGCTGCTGGTCGAGCACAAACTCACACGCGCGCAGATCCGACAGGCGGTGGCGCAGAGCCGGCTGGGCTTCCGCCCGGGCTTCCACGCGCTGTTCGCGCAGCTCGAGGCCGCGCAGGTCCCGACGCTCGTCTTCTCGGCCGGGCTCTATGACGTCATCCACGAGGTGCTGGCCAAGGAGTTCGCGGCGACCGTCAAGCGGCCGATGCCCGCGAACGTCCACGTCGTGTCCAACATGATGCGCTTCGACGCGAGCGGCACCCTCGAGGGCTTCCAGGGCAGCCTCATCCACTCGTTCAACAAGAACGCGGCCGTGCTGCTCGACTCGCCCTTCTGGCGCCAGTGCAAGATGGAGCGGCGCTCCAACGTGCTGCTGCTTGGCGACTCGCGCGGAGACGTCAACATGGCGCACGGCCTCGACTGCGCCGACGACGAGATCATCCGCATCGGCTTCCTCAACGTGCACGTGGACGACGCCATCGACGAGTACCTGGCGCT
Organism: Phytopythium delawarense; assembly: GCA_023338175.1. Taxonomy (NCBI): domain Eukaryota; phylum Oomycota; class Peronosporomycetes; order Pythiales; family Pythiaceae; genus Phytopythium; species Phytopythium delawarense. The sequence continues at coordinate 1,460 of JAADYF010000624.1, forward strand.
GTACGACGTGGTGCTGACCCACGACGGCAGCCTCGAGCCCGTCGCGCTGCTGCTAGAGCAGCTCCTCGCGCACCAGCACCACCATAAGCCCCAGTGATGCTGATGGAGTTCGATCGTCCGCGACGCTAAGAATAGTTACGCGGCGCGAGCAAATGCGATCTCCGTGTGTGTGTTTGCACGGCTATTGCTGTCGACATCCCGACGGCAGAGTAACACATCAACGCGGTCAAACCACGCAGGTGTGGAGCAGCAGCAGGAGTCGATCGCTTGCATCAATCAACGCCCCTCCGTCCATCCTGCGCGCCGCATCGACGTGACGTGGGCGATGCAATAGCTGCCGCTCGGCTCTCTTCTCTCCTCTCCTCGCTCGATCTCGACGACAAGCGCGGTGGAATGACTGCGAGCATTGCCGCGGTGGTCATGAGTTCGTCTGCGCTACCGTCGACAGCCAACTCCATGACGAATGCAGCGTCCACCGCCTCGCCCCGCGCTCCGGCCACACACAACTCGTCTCCATCCAAATCGATTCCGCTCGACCGAGGTAACCAACCAGTCCAGCAGGCCTCAGCTCCAACGCCAAAGACACCGTCCAGGCCGCAACAACCGCTACAGCAGCCGCAACAGCAGCAACCGCAACAACAACAGACGCCTCGACTCGAGACGCTGCAGCACCAGCTGTCCCAACGCCAACGCCAAGCGGAACAGTCCACGGCACGCTCAAGCTCCCAGCAGCAGCCTTCAGTCGTGCCACCGAGCCCCAAGGCATCTCCTCCGCCGAATGCGTCGTCTTCCGCCTCCCGAGGGTCTACGGCGTCGACTTTGCCTCCCCAGTCGTCCGTCAACTCGCCAAATCCATCCAAACCGTCGTCGAACGGCCGTCGCGGCTCGGGGGCGTCCGACGGTGGCGACGGGGGTGGCGAGATCGTGGGCGAGTACGTGCTGGGCGACACGATCGGCAAGGGCACGTTCGGCAAGGTCAAGCTGGGGCTGCACCTGATCACGGGCGAGAAGGTGGCTGTCAAGATCCTCGAGAAGAAGCGCATTGTGCAGATCGCCGACGTGGAGCGCGTAGCCCGCGAGATCAAGATCCTTAAACGCAACCGGCACACGAACGTCATCCAGGTCTGTCTTCTCCCGTTGTTGCTGCTCCCTGCACGCTCCTAATGCAAACTCATGTCTGTTGTCCGCCCAGCTCTTCGAGGTGATCGACTCGCTCGAACGCATCTTCCTTGTCATGGAGCACATCGACGGCGGCGAGATGTTCGAGTACATCGTGGCGCACCACCGTCTGCGAGAGCCCGAGGCGGCAGCGCTCTTCCGGCAGATTGTGGACGGTCTGGCCTACCTGCACGCGAACGAGGTCACGCACCGCGACCTCAAGCCCGAGAACCTGCTGCTGCAGTCGGTGGCCTTCCCACAGCCGGGTGGCGCGAACTTCACGGTCAAGATCGTCGACTTCGGGCTCAGCAATACGCACGACGGCAACCGGTTGCTGCGCACTGCGTGCGGGTCGCCCTGCTACGCCGCGCCCGAGATGATCGAGGGCAAGCTGTATCGCGGACCCATGGCCGACGTGTGGAGCCTCGGCGTGGTGCTCTTCGCCATGGTCTGCGGGTTCTTACCCTTCGAGGACAGCAACACCAACCTGCTGTACAAGAAGATCCTGAGCGCCGACTACAAGCTGCCGCCGTTCCTCTCGCCAGCCGTACAGGATCTCATCCGCCGCATCTTCGAGACGGATCCGGACAAGCGTCTGCCACTGGACTTGATCCGACAGCACGCCTGGGTCACCGGCCGCGCCACTAACGTCATGAACAGCGCGCCGACCACGCCTCGAGCGAGTTCGGTGCCTTCGTTGACGCATCCAATCGCGACTTCCTCATCGGCAGTGAGCGTCGAGTCGAGCGGTGGCACGAGCGGCGCATCTACATCCAGCTTAGACAGGAGCGGAGTGCTCAAGGCGATGGTCTTCACACAACTGGAGGCGCTGGGCGTCGACACGAGCGGTGTCGAGACGGCGCTGGGGCAGAACGCGCACAACAGCCTCACGGCGTCCTACTACCTGCTGTACAACAAGTTACAGCGCGTCTTCAAAGACCGGAGCGGGGTGGCGACAGCAGGCACAGGACGGACTACCACCGCACGCGGGCACAGCAGCAAGCAAGTCGCGGACGCCTCGGGCCGGCGAGGCGACGGCACTCCTCGAGCACCAGTCCAGTCGAGCGGCGTCGAAGTCGGCGCGATAGCAGCCCGCTCACCCTACTCGCAGGCTGTGGACGGTACAACACCGAGCAGGAGAGCGTCGGACGTGCCGGTGGCCACTCCTCAGCGAATTTCGACCCCGCAGCAGCCACAGCCACCGCCCCACTCTATCGTCCAACAGCAGCAGCAGTCTCGCAGTGGGATGGCTCCGCACCGACCGGGGTCTGTCCGCGGCGGCCGGCACATCGTCGTGGCGTCCGGAGGGGGCACCGCAGGTCCAATTCAGGGCGTCGGGCCCAATCCGCCGCCTGCTTCGTCCTCATCGTCGCACTCGAGTCAGCTGGCAGGGCTCCAGGCACCTCGCGCACCGGTGAGCAGCGGCAATTGCATCGTCACCACCGCTGGAGCACACGCGAGAGGCAGCGCGACAGACGCGGCCGCGAGTCGGAGCCATGCGAGCAACGCCATGGTGGCGCTCAAGCCGCTGACGAACGCGCCTCGGCCGGAGCTGCCACCGTCGACGAGCAGCCAGCGCCGAGCGCCCGACCGGCGACACACGGTAGACTCTGGCGACTCGCCCGTGCAGTTCGCCAGCAAGTCCATCCGAACGCCTCCGAGTGCGGTAGCGACTCCATTCGTTGGTGGGGCGATCTCCGATGGTTTAGCGATGGTTGGGCCTTCTGGAGGCGGCGTGCCGTCAGTGGTGGCGACTGCGAGCGGCAGCACTGCCATCCGGACCCGGCCGCACGCTCCGGCGACCAGAGCAGCAGCCACCGCATCAACTGCACCGACAACGTCATCATTTCACCGTCCGGTGCCTCCCGACCGACCGTCGACGCTGTCTAAGTCGCAGGCGAGCGACGCAGCAGCGCCGATGCCAACGGTGGCGATGCCAACGGTGCCGACGGTATCGGTGGCGACAACAGCGAGTGGCAAGGAGGACGACACGCGAGTGGCACAGCGGTTTGAGGCCGCGCGGGTGCTGGTTCCGGGACCGCCGCGGCGGCCTTCGACTCGGGGCGGCGGAGACAAGGCCTCATAGCTTTCACATCAGTACAGCCCTGCCACAACCATCGTCGCCGTTTCTTGTTGATGAATGTCTGCTGCTACAGGGAAATCTCCTCGATCTCTTCACCTGCGCCGTCCGCCTTCCGCCTCGAACCAGACGCCGTGAGTTCCCGCTGGCGGTTGGCGAGGATGGCAGCCGACAGGCTCTGGTTCTTCCCCGCCGTCTTCTTGGCACCCGAGCCCGTGGAGACAGCGGGCGACCCGCTCCTTGGAGGCGTCCCCGCTCTCAAGCCCAAGCTCGTCGCGGTTCCCAGCCGTCCAGCCGACCGTCGAGGCTTGCCAGAACCGTCCGGAGCGGCGTTCAGGCCGTCGTCGGCGCGCAGGAAGGCCGTGTCGGCCACGAGCTGTCGACAGAGCCCCTCGATGGCCCCGAGCGCCGACTCGAGCTCGCTCAGCCGCGCCGCCTTGCGCTCGTTGCTCTCCGTCAGTGCCGCGAGCCGCTCGCCCACGTCCGTCTCCAGCGACGCGCGCAGGGCGTTGATTTGCGTCTGCTGCTCCTCCACCTGCCGCGTGACGCGCATCTTGTGCTCCAGGCGCAGCAGCTCGCGCTCCACGTGCCCGCGGAGTTGCCGGTCTAGCTTCCGAGACGCCACGACGTGGGTCTGTGGATCCTGGTCCTTTGCAGCAAGCTGGTTGGTGCTGCCCAGCACTACCGACACGAGCGGGTCGACCTTGGTCAAGTGGAACTTGCGGCCTGTGCGCAGCTCGTACAGCGCGCGGCGAATGTCCACCACGAGCATCCGCATCGCCGGCCGTAGGCCCTGCGAGAACGGGTAGCGTCGCAGCTGCTCCGCCTCCCGTCTGGCCGCATCGGTAGCGAGCGCGAGAGCCCTGTCGTCGTCTCCAGCTGCGTCCATGACGGCCTCGCTCTTTGCGTCGTCCTGTTGCTGGTCCTCGTCTTCCTCCTCCTGCTCGGCAAGCGTCTGCGCGTACGCGTCACTCACGATGGCCCAGAAAACGTTGACGACGATCAAGAGCAGCAGCAGGTAGTAGCCGATGTAGAACAGCGGCCCGAGCGCCGGGTGCGACGCCTTGAGCATCTCGTAGTCGAGCGAGCTGCTGCTGCCGGCACCGGCCACGGCGTGGAACATGGTCGGGATAGCCGCCCCGAGGGAGCGAAACGCGAACAGGTCGAGCCCGAAGAGCAGGACGCCGATCTGCGCGAAGGCGCACACGCAGGCGACGAACACGGAGAGGAACCAGAGCAGGTCGGGTGCGGCCCGCGCGAGCGATCGCAGCAGAACGTGCGACCGGCGGAACATGGTGCTGTACTGGAGCACCTTGAGCCACGAGACGGCTGCGCACACGCCGCCTACGACCCGCTCGACGTACTGCGCGACGGCCAGCGACAGGAGGTTGGGCGGCTTGACGGGCGAGCCCGGCGTGGGCGACGACAGGAGCGCCGCTCGGACCTCGTCGATGACAGCCGTCGTAGACGAGAAGATGCCGTAGACCAGGTCGCTCTCGTACAGCCGCAACGCGATCCAGAGCGAGAACGCGAGCAGCTGGGCCAGGGACACTGCGTGCCACTTGGACAGCCGGACCAGCGGGCGAAGGCCGCGCGCGCGATAGAGAGCCACGGCCATGCACTTCCAGCGCCACGCGATGAACGCGAGCACCATGGCCTCGAGCGTGATGCGTGCGACAACGCCGCTGGAGCTGGGCGACGAGTAGCGGAAGACCCGGACAGCGACGTCCGTGAGCGACACGCGCGCGCCGCCGGTCGGCGGGAACTCGAACGCGAGCTTGACAGTGTTGAACAGCCGCAGGTATGAGTTGAAGAGCACCAGGTCCACGACCAGCACGCGCGTCGCGAGGTCGAGCATGCGGAGTTGTTGGAACGAGGCCATGCTCGCCCGCGCGCGCTCAGCGTCCGTGTCCAGCATCACGACGTACGCGCCGGTGGGCGTGGAGCCGAACGGAGTGTACTCGCCTGCCTTGGCGACCCAGTTGAACGGGTAGACGAGGTCAGGGACCGGCGCGCCGGCCCCGTTCGGGTTGGGATCCACGCACAGACTCGTGAAGCCTGCCGGCTGTTCGTAGACGCAGGTGCAGTGAGTGTTGCAGTCCGCCGCGCACAGCTCCGCGTACCGGAACGCGTCCACCGAGCCAAAGAGCGCGCCGCACGCTGTCCCGCACTGCGAGAGGCACGTCTGGAGGTCGGCGTACTGGTGCGGGAACGGTTTGTCTTCGAAGAATGCGATCGCGAACTGGTACGCGGCGCTGGCCGACACGTTGGCCGCATTGAGTACCTGGCCGTAGCTGGAGGTTTGCTCCGAGTCGCGACTGAAGGCCCCGTAGCAGACCGGCATGGCCGATGAGTACTCGGGCATGGACGAGTCCAGCGCTGGGCACGACCCGGGGGAGACGCGGAGCGTCCGCATGACGACGCCACCAGCCAGCACCGAGTTGGCGTCCGCGCCGCCGTATACGACGTCCAGGAACGGGCCGGTGAGGAACGCCCAGGCCTGCGTCTGGTCGTGGATGCCACTGAGCGACACCGGGGGCAGCACAAGTGTCGACACGCCGTCCGACGCGGCGCTGCTGCTGCCCACGACCGCCTGCTGCATGGACGCGGCGAACAACTGGTCCGAGAGCGCGGCCGACACGCGGTTGGCGAAGAAGAAAGCCTGCGGGTCCTCGTCCAGCACCGCCGTCGCCACCACGAAGACCACGAGGAAGACGACGTAGCCGAAGGCCTCCGCCAGGCTGCCGTAGGGCGGCGGCTTCGGGGCGTGGGGTGTTGACGGCATCGCCACCTGCTTCCCGTCGCCTTGCGCTCGACTCTGATCGGCTCCGTCGTCGGCTCCGTCGTCGGCCCCGATCGCTGGTGAGACCTCGTCGCTCTTCTCGGCATCGTCAGGCGCCGGGTCTTCCAGGCCGGCGCCGCCGCTCGCTTCTCGGTGTCGCCTCATGCTGCCCGGCCGCTGACTGTCCAGGCGGCAGAGGCTTGGCGGTCACAGCCGCCCCGACAGGTCGTGGCTCTTGAACCCAAAGAGGCACGTCGCTTCAAGCCGCGTCAACCGTTTTTGCCCCAGGAATACGTCTGCACCACCTACCGCCGCTAATAAAACTACCTATGGGCCTTGAACCAGCGCCAAATGGCTGCTCCTGCTCGCTGTGAGCACTAGTTGCTCTCGCCGGTCGCTGCCGACCCTGGAGTCGACGCGTCCGCTGGCTGAGCGCCGCCTGGGAGCGGGGAGAAGCCGCCGGCGTCGTCCAGGCGGCGCTTCTTGGCGGCGCTGCCGGCCGACGTGGGCGCGCTCGTCTTGGACCGCGCCTCCTGCACGAGGATCTGCTTGAGCAGCAGGAACTTGCCGTGCTTCTGGTCCGTCAGCTCCGTCAGCTTCTTCTTCAGCTCCTGCCGGGCGGGGCACGGCGGCGTTAGCACTCGCTCTTTGCGCCACCGGTCGCTCCGGGCCTCACCTCGAGCTGCAGCCTGGCCGCCGCTAGTCGCTCCTCCTCCTGCTGCCGCTGCTTCTCCTTCCGCTCCTCCTCCTCCGCGCGCGCCTTGTCCTCGGAACTGGGCGACGTGCTGGCCTCCTCCTCCTCGGCCGGCGCGGGCGCCTCCTCGTCTCCCTCTGCCTCCTCCTCCTCCCGGGCCAGCCGCCTGTGCCGAAGGCTGAACATCTTCTTCCAGTTCTTCTCCACGCAGCGCCGCCGGATCGCGCTGTCGCCGCCGCAGACACGAGTCAGTCAAGGCCGAGGCTTCGGACGCCGGGACGCGCGCGGCGCACCTGCGGATCGCGCGCTGCTTGGCGCCGCTGGCCGCCGCCGGCGCCGACGCGCGGAACGAGTGCGGCAGCACCGCCTCCAGGTCCGTGGCGCCCGCGAACGGCGCGCGCAGGTTACGCGCGTACGGCCGGCCGCTCATGTCGATCGACAGTGGAAAGTGTCGGGTCTTGAACGGATATTGGGGCGACAAAAGGCAGGTCGAGAGGGGGGCGTTGTTTCAAGTCGGCCTAATGGAAACCTCTCGCGGTTTTCCACCAATCAGAGCGAGCCACCGCGGTCGAAAGTGATGCTATGTTTAGCCGCTGCTCATGTCACGCCAGCGCCTCCCCTTTTGCCTCCGGAAACACCGCTATCTCTCCAATATCATTTCACAGTTCGATCGCCATCTGCGATTAATTCCTCTATAAAACATTACTTTACAGCATATGATTTCTACGACATCCGGCAGCGCCTTCTCCGTGTCGAGCAATTGCCGACAAAACGTGCATATTCATTGCCGCACGTCCATTCCAGACTGTACTCGCCTTCTGTCACCTCGCCCGCGACGCTTCTCCCTCCCTTTCGACCGGGCGACACCTCCAAACCGGCCAAGCAGCGGCGACCGACCCATCGACCGCCTTCCTCGCTCTTCACCCCTCGACTTCGCCGCCTTCCTCCTCGCCTCCCTCCTCCGCCGCCATGAAGATCGTCGCCATCGGTGGGTGCGCGCGGTGACTTGACGACTCGATGGGCGCCGTGTGGCTGACGCGCTGCGCCGCAGAGCTGCTGCGCCAGGACGCGCAGCAGGACCCGGTGATCCTCGCGTCGGCCTTCGAGGTCTCGTCCTTCGGCTACTTCCAGCGCTCCGGGTGCGGCGTACCACCAAGACCTGACGGTAGAGGACGCGGCGGGCTAACGCTGTGCTCTCCCGTGGCTCCGTGGCCGCAGCGTGCGCGAGATGATCAACTTCTTCAGCCGCACGTTCATCAAGCGCACGCAGCCGGGCGTGCGCCAGTCGGTGCAGCACGAAGGTGCGTTGGCTCTCTCCGCTCGCTCTCTCCATGCGACCTGGTGCTGACGACCGGGCGGGCTGCGCGCAGAGTACTACTGCCACGTGTTCGTGCGCCGCGACGGGCTGTCGGGCATCGTGGTGGCCGACCAGGAGTACCCGCCGCGCGTGGCCTTCGCACTGCTCAACAAGCTCATCGAGGACTTCGACAAGGAGAAGGGGTGCGTCATCCCGCCGTCTGCGTCCATCCCTCTTGCCGCTGCCAGGCTGTCCGTTGCTGGGACTGACGGGTGTGAACGCCCTTGGTGTGTGGCAGCGCGAGCTGGAAGACGTACTCGGGCACGCCGCAGGAGTTCGCGCCGCTGGCGACGGCCATCACAGAGTACCAGGACCCGTCCAAGGCCGACAAGATTTCGGCCATCCAGAAGGAGCTGGACGAGACCACGGCCGTGCTGGTGCGTCCCTCTCTCGGGCTTTGACGGTCTCCCTCGCGAGTTAGTGGACGGTGCAGCTGACATGAACTGCGTGCGCGCGCCTTGCCCGTGGGAACAGTCCAAGACCATCGACAACGTCCTGGAGCGCGGCGAGAAGCTGGACGACCTGGTGTCCAAGTCGCAGGACTTGAGCAGCCAGTCCAAGGTGTTCTACAAGCAGGCCAAGAAGACCAACTCGTGCTGCGTCGTCATGTAGACGCGCTCGCCCCGCTGCCTCCGTCCCCATCGGACCGACCCATGCGCCGCTGCCCACAAGGCAGCGCTCTCCTCGGGACTGGGTTCGCCCACCTACACGCCACCAACAAGCAACACGTCTCTCATTCCTCTCCCGCTGTGTGCGTCCCAACCGGAACGGGGAATGTCTTCTTACTTACTCCGTACACGTGTCGCGGCTGCCCCGAGCACCCACTCGAACCTCTAAACACAGCCGAACGCCGCGGGTGTCAAAACTGCTCGGCCGCCGCCTGAGGACGCCGCGTCAAGCCACCGCGGACGACCCGCTCTTGCCGACTCGCTACTTGGCCTGCGACGCGGTGGCAGCGGCCGCTTTCCGGCGCGGGCGAAGTGACCGCGTGGGGCGAGCAGCTGAGGTCGCCGCGTCGCTCGAGTCGCCGCCGTCGTCCTCGTCCTGCGACTTGCTCTTCGCCTCCTCCTGCATCTCCGGGTCCTCTTCCCGGTCGTTCGAGTCGCTCTTCTTCGGCGCATCCGAGTCCGACTCATCGTCTCCACCTGTCCGAAGGGCACAACCATCAGTTTTGCAGCTTGCGACCGCATGCAAAGCTGTCTGTCTGTACGTACCGTTGTCGCGGCCGCGCTTCGCTGTCTCTTTCCGGTTGGAGACGCGAGGGCCGCCGTTGCCGCCGGCCGACTTGCTCGACTTGTTGGACGCCGTGCTGTTTTTCCGAGAAGCACCACCGCCGACGGCGTTGCCTCCGCAGCTCGGACAGACGTGCTCTCCACCAGACGTCTCATTGGACTCGGTTGTGTGCCCTCCATGTGCCGTGGACAGCGGCATCGACGCTCCGTTGCTCTCACGCAGCTTCTCCAGCTGGACACAAGCGACGACATGCGAGTTCAGTCACGAATGCTGCCAAGTGTTTCGCTAACGGGGGACGTACCTGAACGACGAGCTGGTTGATCGACTCTAGCTGGTCGCTCGCGTGCTGCTGGGCGTCCAATTTCTCCGCTGCAGCGTCAACAAAAGCCAAGGTCAGCACGGGATCTGCCACGTCCGCAAGCGGAGCCTTCGCTCCCACGCACCCTCCGCCTTTTGCAGCTGGAAGCGCAGCCGCTCGATCTCGCCCTTCATCTGGAGCGACTGGTACCGTTCCTGCTCCCACTCCTGCATGTTGCTCGGGAGGTAGGAAGGGAGCCACTGCAGCGCGTTCGGGCCGACGGCGGCCACGCGCTCCGGCAACGTGCTCAAGGGACTCACGAGCAAGCCCTTCTCGTACGGGGTGACTGGCAGCGTCGTCGCAGGGAAGTTGATGACCTTCTGCAGCTTCGACTTCTTCTTGATGCTGCTGCTGGCTGTCGAGGGGTTCATAATCAGCTTGCGCTTCTTCCTCATGTGACCCAGAACGTCGTTCGCCATCGCACTGCGGTCATCGAGCTTGCCCGCGTCTTTCTCCGCGCTGTCGTCTGCGCCACCGTCGCTGCTGCCGTCCTCGTCCTCGTCCATGGACTGCGAGTCCTCGTCCGAGTCGTCGTCGTCCGAATCGTCGTCGCTATTGTGGCGGACCCGCCCACGGGTGGACGACCTGGGGCCAAGCATGCTGAACTTGCCGTTCGGCTGCACGAGGGCACCGATCTTCTCAAAGAACTTGAGCTTCAGCTGCTGCTCGGCCTCTAAATAAGTGATCTCGGACGACAGCACCTCGACGTCCTCTTCCTGCACGTACGCGCGCGCGCCGTTGTCCAGGTCGACGACAACAATGCGCGCGTCGTCGTTGAGCTCGGCCACTTGGCCAAAGCCGAACGGGGCACACTTGACGCGGTCGCCAATAAACACTTCCTCGATCTCCGGCAACTCGACGTTGTGCTTGCGCAAGAGCGCTTGCAGTTGGTACTTCTCACGCGTGAGGCGCATGATGGCGCTTCCACGGGCGTCGAGCTCCGTCATGATGTCCTGCAGAGCGCTGGTTCGTCGCCGACTCGACTCCAAGCTCTTGGCCTTGCGGATCACGTCTCGGCTCAATACATGCATGACGCGGTCCTGCTGCTTTTGCAAGCGCTTCATCTCGCCTATCTGCCAGATGTACGTCGTGCGCAGGCGCATGAAGTCGCGCTCGAGGTCGTCGCGCTCCTGCTTCAGCGCGCGCAGCTCGCGCTCCGTGATCTTGACGGCGCGACGCGCCACCGGCACCGACTCGACCACCTCCTCTGGCGCGACCACTCCGTCGTTGCGGTGCACGCGGCGGTCCCGCAGCATATTGCCGTAGGGCATCCCCGCCAGGTCGTCCTCGCTCTCGTCCGCTGCCGCCGCCACAAGCGCCGCGTGTCCGTCTCTCGCCGCGCCGGCGGCTCCGGGGACCATCGACGCGACGCGCGCCTCGAAGGCGGCCATGGACTGCTGGATGCGCTTGAGGTCGCTCTGCACCTCGCTGGCCGACAGGCTCTTGATGCCGTGCACGTCCTCCGGCAGCAGCCGCGGCGCGCGCAGGTACATCTGGTCCAGGTGCGCCGTCTGCGCGGCTAGCAGGCGCTCCGGCGACTCGAGCAGGTCGGGCTGATCGAGCTCCGCGTGAGGCTGTGCCTGGTGCCTGTGCGGCGGGCGGCCGTCCACCTCGGTGTCGTCCGCCTCGCGCTTCTTCTGCGGCGGCCGGCTCCTGAGCACACGCAGAGACCGTCAGAACACGTGGCACCGCGCACAAGGAGCGGCGGCTGCGCACCGGCGCTTGGCCTTCTGCTTGTCTGCCTCTGCGGCCTCGGTCTCGGATTTGCCCTTGGGCTTGGGCTTCGGCCGCGCCTTGCCGCCCGAGGCCGCGGACGCCATCATCGGAGACGCCGCCGCCTTCATCATGCCACGCCGGTCGCTTCCCACGAGGTCGCGAGGGACCCACGGGGCCGCCAGAGACCGCAGAAGGCGGCGAACGCGGTGCGGAAGGCCGGGAGGCGAGCGCGGCCGCCGCGGGGCCTGCTGCGCGCTGGGGGGAGGGAGAAGCGGCGGGGGCGGGAGGTCCTCCCGGCGAGAGGCTCCGCGCTTCGCTGGTTGAGTTTTGCACTCCGCAATTGAGACTGCGCCAAGAGCGCCGGCTAGTAAAACCCAAAAGACCAGAGCGTCATCAAACGAAAACACGCTCGGAATGAAGGTAAAGGCTGTGGGTTATTCTCGGGATGCGGTGAGCGACTCGTGGGTGTTTCTTTGATTTGGGTAGAAACCGCGAACGAGGATGGGTACGCGCTACTGTGAAAATTGATACGACGACGGAACAGTATTCAATTTTGAAGGTGTCAGGTACCCATACCCAAACCGGTTTAAAAACCGATATCTACAACCGGTTTAATACCGGTTAAAAACCGGTTTGGAACCAGCTCCCCATTTCCCCCCGAAAAAAGTCGATCCGCCTCGCTCGCTATTCCTGGCGCGCGACAAGCGAAGAACGCGGGCCGCCAAATTTCGGCTGCCTCTCCTCGAAGCGCGGCTCTGTGGTGTCGGGTTCCTGGCTGCGTGTGGGTGCGGTCCGTGCGTCTCCTGTCGTCGGCGGATCACTCGCGCTTCTCCTCGAGCCGGAATCACCTCTGTACGTGCAGAACTCGCGCGGCAGTCGCCGTCCAACCGCCGCGAAGGAAGCCACCGAAGGTCGGAGAAGATGATCTCGAGCTCGACGCGCGAGAAGGCCAAGGCCACCAAGGCGTACCTGGAGCAGAAGTACGCGACGATGAAGCGCGAGCGCGAGGAGAGCCGCGAGCGCCGCAACACGCTGGAGCAGCGCATGGAGGCGATGCGGCTCACAGAGCGCAAGAAGGAGCAGTACCGGCAGGAGCTGCGCTCGCAGGAGCTGCAGAGCATGCGCCACCAGCGCAAGCGGCTGGCCGTGGGCGACTTCCAGCCGCTCGCCGTCATTGGCCGCGGCGCCTTCGGCGAGGTGCGCCTGGTGCGCAAGAAGGACTCTGGCGAGGTGTTCGCGCTCAAGTCGATGCTCAAGAGCGCCATGGTCATGAAGAACCAGGTGGGCCACGTCAAGGCGGAGCGCGACATCCTGGCCAGCGCCGACAACGACAACGAGTGGCTCGTCACGCTGCACTACTCGTTCCAGGACGAGCACCGGCTGTACATGGTCATGGAGTACCTGCCCGGCGGCGACCTCATGGGCCTGCTCGTCAAGGAGGACACGCTCACGGAGGCCACCACGCGCTTCTACGCGGCCGAGATGGTGCTCGCCATCCAGTCGGTGCACGACCTGGGCTACATCCACCGCGACATGAAACCCGACAACGTGCTGCTGGACGCGCACGGACACCTCAAGCTCACGGACCTCGGGCTGTGCAAGAAGATGGACTCGCGCGTCGACCTGCTGCCGGTCACGCAGCACACGATCGACCCCAACCAGCCGATGGAGGCGCCCGTCAACCCGGACACGTCGCGCAGCCGCCCGTTCCAGCGCAGCCGACAGGTGGCCTTCAGCACGGTGGGCACGCCGGACTACATCGCGCCCGAGGTGCTGGCGCAGAAGGGCTACGGCAAGGAGTGCGACTGGTGGTCACTTGGCGTCATCCTCTACGAGTGTGTGGTCGGCTACCCGCCATTCTACGCCGACGAACCCATGCAGACGTGCCGCAAGATCATCAACTGGCGGCAGTCGTTCGGCTTTCCGCCAGAGGCGCGGGCGCGGCTGAGCCCGCAGTGCATCGACTTCATCCGCCGACTCGTGTGCAACGCCGAGAACCGGCTCGGCATGGCGTCTGTGGATGAGATCAAGCGCCACCCGTGGTTCCACGGCCTGGACTGGTCCAGCATCAGGAGAATGCAGGCGCCGTACGTCCCTCCGGGCGGCGGGCAGCAGTTCGAGTTCATCCTGCAGCAGCTGCAAGCCAACGACCCGCAGCATTGCGGCCCGCAGTATCAGCAGCTCGTGCAGCAGATCACGTCCAACTTCGACGAGTTCCCCGAGACGCCAGAGATCGCGCACGGTCTGCCGCCCGGAGCGCCGTCCGCTGCCCATGCGAATGGCATGGCGAACGGGCAGGGAGAGCACGGCGGAGACGCTGATCTTCCGCCGGCGTTTGGGCCGGACGGCAAGCCGCTGACGTTCAACAAGTTCATTGGGTACACGTACAAGCGCAAGCCCAAGGTCCGTCTGCACCTGAACGAGGTGGAGTTTGGCGGTGGGGAGGTGGCGGCTTCGAGCAATGCCAGCAGCAGCGCGATGGGCACTGGCGGCGGCCTGGCCGGTGCGTTTGATGGGCTGCACGACGGCTCGGCCTACAGCTATGCGGGTCCATCACAGGACCAGTACGCGAGCGGGAACGGCGTCTCTACTTCCGTCATGGGGGCTGCGAACAGTGGGTCTGCCAGCAATGGAGCAGCTCACGACGGTGACAGATCAGCTGGCGCATCCCGGATGTTTGGCATGAAGTGAGGGCAGAGTTGTAGTATTACTTTCCTTTAGCAGAACGTCGAAGAGGCCATCGTCTCTGCCGATTGGCAACCAGCAGCCAGAAGGATCGACGCTGTGAGTAGCGAATCAAGTTGAAGCCACCAGCAATGACATTGATGTCGATGAAGTGTCAGAGTTGTTGCATTACCTGTCCATCAGCAATACTTCTCTGAGGCCACTTTAGTTGGGCCTATCACCATCACCCCGCCGCCGACAACAGCAGCGGGGCCGGGAGGTCGACCGCGATGTTGGCCTCACCGCTAGACAGCCGCGCAGAGTTACTGCAGCAGCTTTCAGTTCTTCAAGTAGATGTTCCGCGCGGCGTTGATGTCGCGGTCGAAGTGGCCGCGGCACACCTGGCAGCGGAACACGCGACTGCCGCCGAGCGACACGTTCAGCTCGCAGCACGCCGAGCACGTCTTGGACGTATACTCCTCGCCGCACTCGACGAGGACGCCGCTGACGCGGTCCATCTTGTACTTGAGCAGCATCCTGAACCGGTAGTGGCGCTGCGACAGCATCGCGCGAGCAGTCGAACTGCGAACCTTGCGTTTGCGGCCACGGGTCGGCGGAGCGGCTTGTGTCTCTGCAGTGTTGTCAGGGCCACCCGTCTGATTTGTCGTGCTGTCCTCGGCAGAGCTCGCTGGCGTGCCGTCCGCTGCCGACTCCTGCTCGTACTTTCTGACCACCTGCGAGGTCTGGAAAGTCGGCAGGAGCACGCAACGGTAGTTGGCTGCCAACCAACTCGCGACCTTGTGGTGCATGTCCGAGATCATCCTCATCACTCGGTGGTTCGTGTAGCGAATGCGCCGGCGCAGACGGTAGCGCTGGCGGCGCGCACTCACGATCTCGCTCTCGGACCGTGGATCATGGTACCGCTCGTTCTCGAGCTTCGACAGCACCGACTTCATCGATTCGATGCTGTGGAAGCGCCTCTTGATCACGGCCGAGGCAACCGCCACGCTGACCGTGCGGCCCGACGGGTCGTACACCGTCACAAAGTTGCACACACCTGGGTCGATGGCGCAGACGCGCCTCGAGTCCTCTGGCCGCCACGCCAGCCGCTGCGGGACCAGCAGGTAGAACTCGCCCTCGCGCAGGCGCTGGAGCCGGACCGAGTACTCGAGCTCCGGCAGCGGCTTCC
>JAADYF010000625.1:0-16686 GCA_023338175.1 Phytopythium delawarense
CGAGCGTCGTGTACGGGAGGCAGCCAGCCTTCGTGCCACCTCCAGACCGCGGTGTCAACGCATCCGCGCGCATCGAGACAGAGACCTCTGCGGCTAACAGGCAGCGAGTTGGCACGGTTGCCTCGGCGATGCAGGCTGTGGAGTTCGACTGACCTGGTGTGCCATTTAAAGCCACACGATACGAATTTAGACGCAACAAATGCCTTGCTTGAGCAGCAGCGAAGACCCAGGCACGCCCGACACCTCGACACCTCGACTGAAAGTTTGATGCACTGGGGGGAAGCAGCCAACCAGTGCGCGTACGACTTGGGAGGCAGTGAGGCGCATGCTCGACGGTGGAGAAGGCGAGGAGGTGCGAATGAGATGGCTACAATGCTTCAACTTGAATGTGACGCGCGCACTGCCTAGATTTGTAAATTAGAAATATATGTGGTCTATTGATATGATAAAACGATAGTTGAGGCAGCAGAAGAGAAAAAGAGTTCAGTGCGGATTTGTGGAACTTCAGTTTTGGCGACGTCAATACGAATCTTAATGTGAATTTTGCGTTGATTTGGGAGCAAAATCCACCAGAAAATTCGTCAGCTCTCAAGCAGCTGAGGCATAGAGTCCTCAGGCTGGGTTCCCAGCGCCAGGCTGCTGCTATATACCAGTGACCAGGATCTCTTTCATCCTTGGCGACATCCTTGGCGGAGCAACCGTTCGCATGACGCTTCTTCCATCAAGTGTGTCGCACGCCGAAAATAAAGAATCGAAGTGGCTTCCAAACGACAGTTGCCCTGAGGTGTTCCCACTTTCGCCATCGCCTCCTCGGTGAAATGAGCTTGGAGCCTTGGCGATTGCGCTCAAGGCCGATGCAAGCTTTGCGTCTTCGATCTTGGGCATGTTGCGCCGTGCGCACAACATTGCGGGAATGTCCGCTGTCTGGACGCACGCCGACGGACTGGGCTGGTTGGTTGGATGCACGCTGTGCCCACTCTCGAAGTTCAAACATTGGCGGGAAATTGGCGCCACATGATACCCAGCACGCTTGCCACCGACACTGCGATGCGTCTCTCATGGCGAACCAGGTCAGTTGGCTCCTAATTTGGAGCGTCGACGAGTGAATAGAAGCGTGGCAGGCACTCCACTCCTGCATACTCAGCGTGTCGTTGGTCGCATTGACCACCCCACCCGCCGACCTCAAGAAGCCTCCGAGCGTGGTTTCTACGCAGAGCCACCTCGAAGGTGCGGAGGTGCTTGTTCAGGTTCGGCGTCGATTGTACGGTAGATGGCGCATGACGCTGCTGGCAGCGAAACTGCAAATGAGAAGACGAGCGACTTCTCTGTGATGTACCCTCGGCCCGCCATCGCGAATGCAGCTGCCTCGAGTATTCGCCAATGAGCAGCCTCTGGGAGCGAGCTTGCCGGGCTTGATTCCAGCCCCAATGAAAGGCGTCGCATGACAGCCCACTGTCACCAGCACCTTGTCGCCACCCGAGCCATGGACTTCAACACGCGGGCGGCGGTGGCCCGAGCTCCTCGCTCACTCGGCGTTTTTCAGGATGGTGGAGAGACGTATGGAGAGACCCTTCTCCTCAACGAGTCGGCGGCCCCCGACATCAGCGACGTCCAGGATGAAGAGAAGACCCGAGCCATGAAGGCGCCGCAGGACGCTGCCGCGACTCGTTCTCTCCGTGGTCACCGACCAGTCTGCACGCGAGAACCAAGCGTGCATCCTCAACCTGGCCACTAACGGGAGGCGCGCGTGAGAACCAAGCGCGACTTCCACGCCTCCGACGCGGAGAAGAGACTCGCCAGCGCACTGCATGCCGTCGCGTGAAGGGCTTCGGAAGATCATCTTCGCTTCGCCACCAAGTGTCTCGGGCTTCAGCGAGGCACACCGACACGAGCTGTCGGCCGACAAGCACCTACGAGTTACGTGTTTGTTGTTGTCTGTTGCACATCAAGATTCGTATTGAACTCGCACTCGAGGTATCGAGGCGCGGGCGAGCCTGGGTCGTCGCTGCTGCTCAAGCAAGGCATTTGTCGCGTCTAAATTCGTATCGAGTGGCTATAAATACCACACCAGGTCAGTTGTACTTCACAGCCTGCGTCGCCGAGGCAACCGTGCCAACTCGCTGCCTGTTAGCCGCAGAGGTCTCCGTCTCGATGCGCGCGGATGCGTTGACACCGCGGTCTGGAGGTGGCACGAAGGCTGGCTGCCTCCCGTACACGACGCTCGACCTCTTCCCAGCACCGGCGTCTTCTCCAACTGTCCACAGACAACAGCATCGTGAGCACTCGCCCGTGCGAAAAACCCTCAGTAGTATGGGCTTCGACCATGCGCTGGGCTCCTCCGCGCTCTTCCGCCTATCTGGCGCTTCGTCCACCACTCCGTCCGCAGCGACAAAGCCATTGTCCCTCTGCCACCAGAGCCCAGTGCAGTTGAACCAGCAGCTCGATGACACGCTCCCACGCGCTGGTGACGCGAGCGGATTCCTTGGCTCGCTCCGAGCGACGACGCTGCTCGACTACGGCTTCATGCGCGAGTTCTCGCTGCTCAAGCGTAAGCCCCTGCGCGACCGCAACCTCTCGCGGCTGTCGACCGAGTCCATCTACAGCATGCGGACGACGCAGCTCGCTCTCGAGCAACAGGGCAAGCGCGAACTCACCGGGGTTCGGGAGTGGAAGTCAGCAACTCCTTTGATCCCACACAGTAACACTGGTGGCGTCCGAGCAAGCAGCAAGAGCGTAGACGAAACGCGACTTCCCGTCCCGACGTCGCCATCACCGAGGAACGCGAACTTCCCGTCAGCAAGTCGAAGCGCAGGCAACGCCTCCACGATGCAGCCAATACCCCCGACTGAGTCTCCGAGAGATCCTGTCGTGCTCACGAACCGCACAGACTTCACTCGCTCAAAGCAGACGGCTGTGTCATCTCCCTCGCCACCGCAGCAACCGATCCACCCGGTCCCATCCCGTCCACGGCGTCCCAATCAGCATCAGCACAGCGAGAGACCAACAGGCAGACCCGACGCTGCACCATCGCCAAAGTCGGCTGTTCTGCTCTGGCGCGACTTGTCTGAGTTCGATCTGCGCAAATGCCACCCCGCTGCCGTCATCGCCGAGCTGCACGGCCACCTCCAGGAGCAGGATGTCGCCGCTCTGTGCGTCTCGACAGGATACAACCGCACCGAGCTGTTCGCACTATGGGCTCGCTTCAAGGCGCTGTGCTCGATCGCGGTGAGTCCGAGGGGCATCGACAAGGACACATTCCGGCGTGGATTACCGCAGCTCGCTCTTGAGGATGAGTTCTTCATCGACCGCGTGTTTGACATTCTCGACGCTGACGGCTCGGGCATCCTCGAGTGGCCCGAGTTCATCGAAGCGCTGAGCGCACTCGAAAAAGGCGACGCCGAGACGCGCGTACGCTTCCTCTTCCGCGTCTACGACTTGAGCGGCGACGGATCCATCCACCGCAGCGAGATCCAGCGCTTCTTTCTCGCAAGCTTGCTCATCACACCATCGGACGACGTTGTCGCGGTCGCCTCGCACATCGTCGACAAGATTTTCATGGCTGTCGGGCGTGAAAGCAGCGACACGATGCGAGTCCAGGACGCGCTCACATACATGCACGACAATCCGGGCTCTGCCGATATCTATAAGCTGCTCGGACGCACCATGATCACCAACCACCGCCTGATCATCGACAAGAGCGCACCTGCGGGGTCGGCGATATCTCCAGTTGAGTCGCGATGAACTGCTTGTCCAGGCATCGGTCAGACGCATCGCCGGTGCTCCTATTGAATACGATGAACACATACTCGCGATTGTTTGAGACCATTCTGCATTTCATTTGGATCTAGTACCCATGAGAGGGCAGCAGGTTACGGCGTGGCGCCTCCAGTGGCTGGACATGCATATCACGACCAGTCAGTCGCGCTTTCAAACACACCGGTTGATGCTCCATCACGTACCTGTGCGAAAATGTTGGCGCCTCCGCTGCGAGCAGTACTTCGATCACCCGTTAGGTCGTTCACATCGCCATCGTCACTGTCGCCTTCATAGTCGCTTGAATGGTCCGCTCGCATCTTCTTGCTGCGGCCAGTGAAATGCCGGTTGCGCACGCGTGGGGGAGACACAGTCTTCTTGTCGAACACGAGCTGTTTCTGATAAGCGCGTTTGGCGCTTCGCGGCTCTGAGATCTTGGACGGAGACAGAGGAGCACCATCTTCCTCGGAGCGTTTCTTCTTCTTGGATGCGGAGTCGTCTGCGTTCGCGAAAGCAACGTGTTTGGTCCGAAGAGGCGATGCGCTCGCTGTGATCGGGGATACGGGGGGAATCAGCGGAAGGAACGTGCTGCCGCTTGAAGTAGCTGCGTGTGACGGTGGTGGCGATGACTCTTCCAGCATCGTTAATGACCGAATAGGCGAACCCGGGACAGATGCACGAGGGTGCTGTTGCTGCTGCAACTCACGGTGGGGCGGTGGTGTCGCTGCATATGTCTCGTTCTTGCTATCGCCTTCGTCGTTGTTCGCTCCCGCCTTGAGCAGTCAGATAAAGTTAGCGATGCAAGGTGTGCACTTTACATCAACGCCACTTACGTTGTAGTTGTGGAGCTTGAGCCGCGACTGGCGGCTGGGATTCTGCCGCGGGCCGCGCTTCTCAACACCGCGCACGACAGCCCGGACTCCAACGGCCAATCGAGATGTATCCAACTGTGGAAGGTGGTGCCCTGCTGACTGCACCGGCTGAATCGGAGACAAGTCGCCATTACCCAAGGAAGCTCCGCCCAATGCAGTGGGGGGAGACGGCGGGCCTGCGTGCTTGCTCGGACTTCCCTTTCGGATCGGAGAGTAGGGCACACCAGCCTCCTTCAATACGTTATCATGCGCGTTGCCGTCGTGAACTGCAAACGCAGGCGGATCGCACGCGACTTCGAATTTGCTTCGCCCTCCTGTTGCTCCTGAAGCTCTTCGATCGCGACGAATTGGACTCTGGTTCGTGTTCTTCTTCTCTGGACGGCGAGGCGCTGCAAGTGGGGGCGAGGACTCTCCACCGTTCGCGAGAGATGCGAGAGGTAGCTCGAAATCAAAGTCCACTCCTGTCGTGATGCTTGAGTTGGCAGTCACGTACGCTCGGAACGCTCTCTCCTCCGCGTCGGAAGGGCACACGGACGGGGGGAACGTCATGGCCGCGATCGAGGCGTTTGCCAAGCGCCGCTGCTGCTGCATTTCCTCGCGCTCCAACTGCGCCAAGATGTCGTTTCTGCGCGCCAGTTCGTCTCCATTCAGTTGCCGGGGCGTGCCCAGCGAGAAAATGTTGGAAAGCGCGGCAGTGTCGGGCTCCGTCGTGCTGATAGTGATGGGACTGCCGATAGTTCGCTCGTCCATGGTGTTGCTGACTGTAGAGAAGCTCCTGCCAGCGAGCTTGGACGCTCTGACGGATGCTGTTGGGGATGCTGCCGCCATCGCAGCCGCTGAGAATTGGACGGACGGCTTCTTGGGCGACAGCGTCGGCTTTGTCGTCGTCCCAGCGACTGTGCTACCAACACGCGACTTGCTGTCGATCGAGACCTCCATGTCGGCATCCACCGCAACCTGGACAATGTTAGGATCCGAGTCGTGGATAACGCGTGTGCGCAAACCAAGCCATCGACTGCTCTCCTTCGGCCCGGGCATCATCGCCATGATGACACGCCGCGCCAATTGCTTCTGGCCTGCTCCCTTCAGTCGCGGTGACTGATCAGGAATCTTGCGCGCGATGCTGCCAGGCACGTTCCTGTCAATTCCTGACGCAACGGGAAGCCCTTCTTCCATGAAACAGCACTGCAGACTTGTGTGGAGACTTTCTTGATCACTCGGCCGTCTCGAGTTGAATCTGCCGGCAACTTCGGTCGGGAACGTGCGCTGCGACCAGTCCGCCTCTGTGTCACCCGCTTGCTGCAGCAGTTGGTGCTCTTGTGTTGCATCTTCTCCTTGCTCGGCAGCGAGCAGCGCCTTACGCACAAAATGCGTGATCTGGTTGAGCGACAGCGTTGCTTTGACTCGACCTTTCGCGTCGATGGCTGCAGCGTTCGCCTCCAGCACGGCCCTCACTGTGCTGGGTAGCACGCGCACATGACATCTGTGAATCATGTGGGTGAGAAATACCCCAATGCTTCCGCTCGGAATCTCCCAGTCTCCTGTAACTCGGTTGCTGGTGTTTACAGTGAGGCTGGCGCTCCTTGAGGGTATACCTCGGTGAACGAATTGTGCTGCCGGGAATGTCATCAATTCTCGGCCAACCTGGTCACTCGAGCTTTCAATGAACGCGAGCAGTCGACGCAAGAATCGCAGCGATGATGAGGTGGTCTCTGACCGCGACCCTCTCCTCTTCACTGCTCTATCTTGCGCAGTACCGGCGGCATCATCATACCCGTCCTCGTCGAGCTTCAGGATCTGCTGTCTGTCGCCGTTGGATGTGCAGCCCTCAACTATGTCAGACCGATCCAAGGATGTAGACGCTCGCGTCCCACCCATTTGTACCCCGGCGAAAACGCTGTCGCTCGCCCACGCGCTCGTATGTGTGAAGACAGATGCGTTCCCTGCCAACACCTGCATCTCCTGGAACATGGCGGTCAGTGTGTCCTCCACGAGAAATACGCACACCTCCTCCGCGTCGTCCACTGCCGCGATCTGCTGCTCCAGCATCTGCCGCGCGCGCTCTGCGGCTGCAGCCTCCGCCTCGGCTGCCTCCTCCTCAGCGCTCTTCTGCGGCACTTGTATGACATCACCACCTGCATCGCTTGGCTCCGCAACGCTCGGGTCATCGCCATTTGCTGGATCCAGGCCAGTGTCTTGTTGGCTCATGAATGCTGCAGAGCCTGTGTGCCACGATGAGTCAACGGTTGAGGGGTAGTTGGTGCGCTCCCAGTGGCACTGGAGCACGGGTCAAAGCAAGGGGGGAGGATGGTGCGCCAACGCGTCGACGCCCTCCACATGAACATGAACCGTTGCCGTCTCTTGGGTTCCACTCGTTGAAACAGGGTCGTTTTGGCGACCCGTTGTCTATTTTCGCTTCACGCATCCATGACTCTGCATGCAACACAACACACAAAGAGTGGGCTCTCAGCATCAGCCGGCAACGCAACACGACACAGAGCACGCGACGCACCGTTTCTCTAATCTATGATGAGAAGAGCAGCATTTGCCAATGTCGCTTTGCCATTTGCCGTTCTGCCAGAGGTCTCCTTGCTCAGTCCTACTGACCCGCAGGGAGCTGCTGGTAGAACAGCATGTACGCCTCGCACTTGAGTACCTGCTCCAGTTCTACGCGCTTGACCAAGGTGTCTGAGACGTAGTACCACACTCGCGCGTCGCCAGAGCTGCTCTCGCCGTTCGCATTTTGGCCTTCAGGGTCCTGGGGTTGCTGCTTGGATCGTCGAGAGCCAACCTCACGGCTTGGAGAGCGGCTCACGTACGCGACGTAGTGCCCTCCACGCTTCCCACCCATGTGAACAACGACTGCGATCAGCTCATACCGAGCCGCGCCAGCCTTGCCATTTCGCTGCAGCGATGAGGCTACATATGGGAGCATGTCCAGTTGCGTGTCGAACACAATGTGGTGTGTGATCTTCTTCGTTCGGCCCAGCCGCTTCAGATGAACCGCCAGGACCTTCGGCAACTCCGACACGAACACGCGCATCGACGCGTCGCGCAGAACGATCTCCGTCTCGTCCGCGCGCTTCTTCTTGCGCGCAAAGGGACTCGAGCGTGTTTGCTTCTTCGGTTGACGTGAGCACCGTTCGCAGTCATAGCCATTATTGGCGTCGACCAGCAGCCGTGTCTCGCGCACGAAGCCACGAAGACAGTCGGTGATCGTCAGAGTTTGCCCAAAATTGGCGTCTGGAATCGACATGCTGACGATGAATGCGTCTTCCACGGTTTCTGTCCGATTGCCGCACTCCTGGCACACCACGGCGCTGTGCAGACATCGTATCAAAATCAAGCGCATCAGTAGCAGCCACCACCAAGGAACATATAAGCACAACTAAACTTACGTTGTCAAAGCACCGCCAAAGAGGTTGCGCGCCAGATTCAGCTTCGAATGCGTCTTCCCAACGCGAGACATGCGCGGCATCGACGCCCGGATGCTTTCGCGCGAGCCTTGGAGCATCATGTCGTCTTCGTTCAGATTCAGCCGCTTGGCGAGCAGGCGCTGCACCTCTTCAAGAGTTGCCGACTTGGGCACCTGCATGGAGATCGTCTCTCCCGTCTCCGTTTTCACAAAGAGTTGTTTTGTGCCCTCGTCACTGCTTTCGTCGCTTCCATCGTCATCGTCTGCGTTCACCGTTGTCGCTGAAGTCACCGATGTACTGGTATCGCTGCTCTTGGCAACAGGAGACGGCGGATCCGTTTCCTCATCTATCGCCCACAACAAACTCATGAAGAGTTCGTGTGCATCTTGCTGGTAGTCGCCGCGGAACTGTGCGAATTTCTTGCGCATCTCCTTGAGCAAAGGCGCCACAGTCAACACTGAAGACGATTTGGACCGAGGGCGTGAAGTATCGTGCCGTCTGCTTGTCTGCTCTGGCGGCTTGGATTTCCCCTCCTTGGCAGCTGAAGCTTCAGCCAACGCTCTTCTAGCGCGTTTCTTGACAGTCTCGTGCAGCATCCTAAGCGCAACCAAGCGTTTGTCAGCGTCAGCAGGTCCTTAGCGCATAGATGTGGCTTGGCTTACGTCAGGGTGTTGAGAATGGGGACGTCAGCCATCTCGAGCGTGTCCTTGATATGCGTGTGCTCCGGGAAGAAGTGGGTGGCCGTCAGCAGCGCTTGAACCGACGCATTGAAGTAGCAGGTGTTCCCCAAATTGGTGAACCCCAGAACAGTCGTTGGAGTCCCGGGTGAGAGTGATGATGCAGCAGCTTCCTCCTCCTCCTCCGTTGGCTTGGGCGACGGAGGTGCCGACTTCACCAACCGCCTCCGCGCGCGCTCATCTCTCCCTTTCGATCTCATCGGCATGTTGAGGAGCTCGACTGCATTCCCTCTCGCTGAACTGGTCACTGGAGACGTCACTGGCTCGACTGCTTGTCCACGCCCGCTATTATACAATCTTTCCTCGCCATTTGCTGCATCCCTGTCAGAATGCCGCTTGTCGGCTGCCCCGCTGTTGCTCCGCTGCGAGTCGAGGTCACCGGAGTAACCGTCGTCCTCCTCCTGTCTGCTAGCAGAGCGGTCGTCCGCGTCGCCGTTCGATGGAGCGCCACTCGACAACCTGTAGCTAGCGTTCGCGACTTGCGCCTGGGTCTTGAGTTGGCGCACTCGCTTGAGAACCATGTCTTCGAACACCGTCTCGCACTCGCGCCGGTTCTCCTCCACCTTGGACTTGGAGCTGTCGGCGACCTCCATCTTGCACGGAGAGCACCTAGGGCAAGACCGCACGCATATCAGTTGCACTTTTCAGGTGGATGAAGCGCTGTGTCTGCCGATCCCAGCGCACCAGAACGTGGACACGGACGATGCTGACCCATCTGCATCTGTCTGGGCAATACCGAACTAAGAGTTGTTTTCGGCTTCACCAAGCACAGACTGACGTGGTTTCCTGTGCGTGTTGAACAGAACCCTGCCACCTTCATCCTCCATCGTGTCGGGAGCCGATGGATCCCATCGGTCTGCCATCGGTCTGCTGCACAAGGACTGCGCCGGGTTCGTTTGCCCTCCTCCCGGAGATTATATCTGCCGATGGGTGTGGTTGCTACCGCGATCTCGTGTCCTCTTTCTCGTCCGCGCGTTCGCCAGGATCTCGAGCAAAGCTGGGATTGAGCATGGCCAGCACGGAGGACACCCAGCGCAAGACCAACATTTTCGCGATACTTCGGTCTGGCCTGCTGACCCCAGGCACAGCTTGGCGAGCTCCGCAACGCCAGCATGAACGTGGCGCGCTTCAGCTTCTCGCACGGTGACCACGCAATGCACACCAAGATGCTGACCTGCGTTCGGCGCGCCATTTCTTGGCCAGGCATACGGGTTGTGGCATTTAGTCACAGAAATTCCACAAATCTAGCGTGTGATTGGCTGAAAATCCCCACCACCGGTTGCGTCGACTCTGTGAGCATACTCAAACCAAGTCAACATATAGAAGTCATTCTGACGGAAAATTAGGGCAAACATTATGACGGATAAGCGGCTTATCCGTCACAAAAACATACGGTAATTGGCACACTATTCACTTGAATAAAGTATGATTGATTTTACAGATTTACGGGATCTGGCATTATTTCACACGGTTGACGCCATCGTATGTCACTAAACTGTTACTACAATTCTTGCCGACGTAATCGTTGACACAAGGATGTCACTAAACTGTCACTACTTTCAAATGAATTCTGCGTGGAACGATTGCAAATCAATATGACCAATTTGTAAAATTGTATTCAAAATGCATTTTTGAATTCCGGCAAGTGTGCGACATTCGCCGGATAAAACGGGCTAAAATATGCGATGGACACATGGATTTTCTCCTTTGAAGATCCAGGACATTCAAAAACATCCGTGTTGAAGCCAAGCCGAAATATCCAGGATGTTCCTCGATCAGCAAGCTTGCGCACGAACGAAAAAACAAAAGAACGATCGCACGAGTGCAGTCCGCCCTTGACTGCCTTGCTGCTTGGTTTGTCGGTCGGCTGTGCTTGGCGCTCACTTCCAGCTCGCTTCCATGCAAGGGACGGCGTGAAGGAAAATGCACGCGCTCGCCAAGGCGCTTAAATTGCTGACATCGAGTAATTGCACGAGGCGCAAAGCTTGGCCCAACGCAACAGCACTAGTCTTGAGCGAGTGAGAAGCTATACAGTCATACATCCGGTGCAGCATGCACCGCACATCCATGCGATGCTCACCGCGCAATTGCGGGCTCCTGTACCGCGGGGCCAAAATGTCGCGGCCTCTGCTACAACCACAGCTGCGATCCAGCCGTGCAGACTGTCGAGATGGACGCACCTTACGCATTGCCGAGATGACAACGCGGGAGGTGGATCAATCGCGCGGGACATGTAAGTGCGCAAGTGGAACCGGGGGAAAAGGCGGGTCGCACCGCGGCGAGGTGGCATCCGTCACGAGCGAGCCGCGGGCTTCCCCTGGTCAAGTGCGAGCACAACGCGGTGCCATCTCCGAATTCGTGTCCAGTTCGTTCGTTTGCGGTAGATGCGTTGAGCTGTGCATTAATCTGTTCCGCGCACCGTTGCGCGCATCAACGCGATCGACCCGCCAAATGGCTGCCTCGACCACCACGGTCTCGACGAGACCCTCGTGTTGGTGGTCGGGCAGAGGAAGCGGCACACTGAAGCTGCCACGTGTAGGTCTCCTCACAACAGCGCCTCGCGGTGCGACATTGCAGGTCCGCCCAGTTTACTTCGAGCCGCTGGCACGCTCTCTCAGTCAACTTGCAGTTGCGACGCGTACATGGATCGCGCGAGCTCACGGGACGACGTGAGGCAGCAACTGCATAGCACGTCCACTTTCATTTGCATCCGCCGCATTGTCCAAACGACGACTCGGATACTATTTCCTCGCAATTGGATTCTCCAAACAACATCTCCAAAAACATCCGATTGTCCAAAACTATCTGTCAAAATCGAAATTGACAAATTGGGACAATTAAGTGTCAAATTGACACTTAATTGTTTTCATCAGGGATAGGTGGAAGTAAAAGAAACTTGAAAAATATAAGCAAACAATGAAGCTGGAAAATGTATGGTCGGAAACGTCGGAATTGACTGCGTCAGAAACGTCGGAAACTCGAAACTGGACAACGTAGGAAACTCGAAACTCGACAAGGCACGAGCACGATTTCTGGAGCACCTCCACTGGAGCTCATGCTGCTCTGCCACCAGAGCAGGCAGCTCCATGTTCTCTTAGGGGCTCTGTGAACTCACAAGACGCCAATCTATCTGCTTGGTGTATTTGGTCGCATTTAGAGCCCTCGCGAATTTATTCGTTTTCGAGCCGTTTACGAAACCTGTACCTTTTATTATTGTTGAGACGGTGGTTAAATTATAGACTATTAATAATCTTTTTTTCTGAACTGTTACAGCGCGACTCGACACAGGGAATAAGCCCAAGCGGTCGGGTCAAGTTGACGGCGTCACGCGTCAGCAGCCCACTCTGAATTCGGCCGACTGGCGAGGAAGGCGACGCCTCCAGAGTCCGACCGACGCACCTGCGCGTGCGTATCGCCCTGCCTGCCCGTCTGTCTGTCCGCCCCGCGAGTCCCCAAGGGTCCCGAGCGAGGGATGGAGCGCCGAGAGGGGCCGGGAGACGACAGCGGCGCGGCCGCCATCGAGGACGCGGTGGCGTCCGCGGCCGCGCTCATGCTGCGCCACCGCCTGTTCCCGCGCGCCATGGCCTGGAACATCCAGCAGAGCGTTGAGCGCGTGGACCGGCCGGGCGAGGGTGAGCCGGCCGGCCGCTCCCCGCCGCCGCCAGCGCCGGGAGCGAGGCAGAACGTGGAGAAGAACGACAGGGACAAGATGACGCTCGAGGACGTGGCGCGGTCGTTCCCGCTGCTGCAGGCGGTGGACGGACCCGCCAGGTCGCTCCGCAGGGGAAGCGCCAGCAGCGGCAGCCTCGACCTGGACGGCGAGCTGCACCCGCACCACCGCCGCGAGAAGCTGCTGCGCGCCGTCGGCAAGTTCCTGGTCGACGGAGACCGAGCGCCGGCGCTGCAGGACGCCGTGCCCATGACGATCAACCGGATTCCGGTCGACGAGGACCAGCAGCACGCGGCGTTCCAGGCCATGACCATCTCGACCTACTCGGACGACGACAGCGCGTCGCACCCCGGCCCCTCTCGAGGCTCGACGGCCCTCCCTCCCAGGGCGAGCAGCGGCCCCAGCGCCGGCCGTCGCACCGTCCAGGCGCGCCCGCGCTCCCCAGCAACGCCCACGTCAGTCAGCTCCGCTGCGGGCTCAACGCGCGCCTCGGCTGGGAAGAAGCGCACGCGGGGCGAGTCGACGCGCCGGGAGAGGGAGCGCGTCGACCCCGCGACGATGGAGTTCCCCAAGACCAAGACTCCGATCGCGCCGTCGCTCGCGCGCGCGCTCATCACTGGGTATGGAGCCAAGCGCTGCTCAGTGGACGAGTGCGGCAAGATCGCAGTGAGCAAGGGGCTGTGTCGTGGCCATGGCGGCGGCCGGCGGTGCCAGTCGCCCGGGTGCGACAAGTGCGCGCAGAGCCGCAGTCCGTTCTGCTGGGCTCACGGCGGCGGCAAGCGCTGCGAGGCGCCTGGATGCCGCCGCAGTCGCAAGACCAAGCGCTTCTGCGTGGACCACGTCGAGATGGAGTCCACCGTGCCGCTCCCGCCGTCGTCCGCGCCAACAACGCCCCCTCGACACTCTCCGTCGGTGTCGCCGTCGTCGGCACAGTCTCAAGTCCCGTTCCCACCGTTGAAGCGGCAAATGTCAGGGGACTTTGGTGCGCACGTTGTCACCGGCGTGGACTCGGACGACAGTGTCGGTGGGCGATCAACTATAACCACCGACAGCGACGTGTCGTCCGCGTACACAAGCAGCTTTACCGCCTGCAACAAGGAGAACGCGCGAGGGGCGAACGCCGCTGCCTCCTCGATGGTTGTGGATTCAGAGGGGCCTTCGCGACAGCCCAAGCATTTCTCCGCCCAGGCGTTGCAAGGCCACGGATACCACAGCTACCAGGACGCCGGCGAGCGGACTAGCGCGTTCTCCCCGGTCATCGTCGGCCTCCATGGTGACAGCGCGCACATGGCGGGCATGCCGCCTCTGGCTGGTCCGCGCGGCGCATCTCTGCCGAGCTTGAGCGAAGCGCTAATGCGCACGGTTCCATCGACGCCTCACAGCGACGCGCGGTTCTCGTCAGCGCCTCCGCCGTCTGCAGCCATGTACGCCAGCTTCGCATCGTCGACGATAGTGTTCTCTCACACGGAGGAGAGCGCGTCGTTCTTCCCGTCGCGTGAACGTCCGTGGTGAGCTAGCCCACGAGCCCGCGGCTTGCCGGCGCTCGCAGGCCGGCAAGAACTACGAGGCACTTCGTGTCCCCGTCCGTATTCCTCCGTCGTGTCCGAGCCGAGTGCTCGCGTAGGTGTTCAAGACTAGACAACAGCTTACTAGGGAGCATCCGGCACCCTCTTCCCAACTCGCACCGCTTGTCGATGGTAGACCAGCGTCCGATCCCTGGACCCAATCGAGCCCCACAGAGTACATCCACCCTCCAATCCATTCACCACCGGTTGCAGCAAGTCGCACGGTGTCAACGTATTCAAACACCAGCTTGGTGGTCACTTCGACGCCACGTGATCGTCTCGAGCCATCCAAACAGACTAGCGATACATTAGTAGCAGTTGCTACTAATGTTACGCTGGTTGTCAACGACATGTTCGTTGACGTCAATCATTTCCGAGCATGGTGAGGTGGTCCTTCATGCAATGCAACGATCAATGTTGAAGTTTTCTACCAGTCCCTGACGACTTTGTCCTCGCTAACAAAACGCGCGCGGCGCTCGCCTCGGGAGGTTCGGCAGCGTGCGGGAGGCGTCCGTCAGCGCCTGGCGAAGACTCGGCAGCAGTCGCCGCCTCGGCTCGCAGCTTGTCTGTGCGTGGCTCCACTGCTCCGCCTCACTCGCGCCGCCATCGACGGTGCGTAGTGGTATCCGCGGGTGTGTCTTCTTCGCTCTGGTCGTCCGCGGTTGCTCCGTGGTACCTTCGTCGGGAGATGCCTGCTCCAAGTGCAGGTGCGCCACGCAGAAGCGCTTGGACTTGCGGGACCGCATGCACTCGGGCACATCGCAGCGCTGGCCGCCGCCGTGGGCCCAGCAGAACGTGCTGCGGCTCTGCGCGCTCTTGGCGCAGCCGCCCTTGAAGTGGCAGCGGCGGCCGCCGCCGTGGCCCCGGCACAGCCCGCGGCTTACCGAGATCTTGGCGCAGCCCACGACGCTGCAGCGCTTCTGGATGCTCTGACACGCGGCCGACAGCGGCATGGTCTGCGTGTAGTACTCGAGGATGGACCGGCCTCGCGACGCGGTCTCGGACATGCTCGGGCTTGAATTCGCCGTCGTCGTCGAGGATGGAGGCGAGGCGGCATCGTGCCGGCGCTGGTGTTGGTGCTGCCCGTCTGTATTGACCGTCATAGTGCGGTCGGTCTTGTCGTTGGGCGGCGAGTCAAAGCTCCGAACCAGAGGCGCGCGCTCGACTTCGTAGCGGCCATGGAGGACGTTGAACGACGAGTTGACGGCTGTGTGGTGGTCGGGGGCGAAGAACATTGTGCAGGTGCGAGGCTGAGACGAGAGGCGGTCGTTTCCAGTTTCGCCTTGAGCTGGGCGTCGTGGGCGAGCTCAGCAGCAACAGCAGCGACTGCAGCGAGCAGGTGGATGTCTCAGCACCAAAAGCGGGAAATGAGGCGCCGT
The DNA here is from genome assembly GCA_023338175.1 of Phytopythium delawarense. Classification (NCBI taxonomy): domain Eukaryota; phylum Oomycota; class Peronosporomycetes; order Pythiales; family Pythiaceae; genus Phytopythium; species Phytopythium delawarense. Next base: position 15,393 of record JAADYF010000625.1, read on the forward strand.
CGAGGCCGGTGAGTCGATGCGAGCGCCCGCAATCGCATCCGGGAGTGAGGGAGGCCCGCGCCACGAATAGCCCGCGAAGGAGTTTCTCCTTGGCGTCCAGGCTCACCGCCCGCCGCCTCCTGGCGCTCGAGATCCAACGGCAAGGTGTTCACTCGCGCTGGACGGTCGGTCTTGGGCAGCGGCTGATCGGAAGAGAGGTCGTTTCGAGCGCAGCCATGCCGTTTATAGCCTCGGACGGACTCGAGAACCAATCGCATGCGCTTGGCGGGTCGCATGAGGCGCCCGCGCCCGCAAGGGCCTTGCCAAGGCGACTGCTCCGCCGGCAAGAAGGCGGCGAGGCGTTTCGAGGCTCGCGTCCTTCTGCGTCAACGGGCTGCGTTATTAAAATTCGCGGGCGGGGCTGCTGAGCTGGGCTGGGACCTCTGCACCTCGGAGTAAATATAGATTGCTGGGCTTTCCAACTCTGGATGCTGACGGCGACGCGAGCGATCGCAACAGAGAAGAGTGCATCGCCATTGCGATCTCCGCGGCTCGTGGCGAGTGTTGGCGACACATGATCCTACTACTCTTCGCCGGTTTCTCACTAACCGAAATTTGTAGCAAGCATCCGACTGCAACGACATGCCACTGGGTGCGTCCGCGTTGGGTCGCGACGCTTTGCAACGGTCGCCTCGCCCTCCATCGACGCCGCTGAGCCGGAGACGCTGCCTATTTGTGGAGCGGAGGAGTTCAAGCCTGTTCAACGGAGCAGTGAGCTGTCGTCGTGAGGAATTCGTCGCCATTCCATGGCAACAACCACCCACGCAGGACGTGCTTCAACATGGGGCGGACGCACTTCAACTCGGCATTGCTATGATACAAGACCCTCACCTCCTTCGCTTTGATCTCACGCGCTCGAGCTCTGGACGGACCAGGGATCCCCCGAGGAGCCCGACGAAGCTGGCGGAGAGACGGCCGAGCCTCGGAGCGACGACTGCAGGTGCTGCAGCGCGAGGACCATCTCGGCGGCGCTCGGGCGGTCTTTCGGGTCCTTCTGGAGACACACATCGGCCAGCTCCAAGATGACGCGCGGGCACGAGTCCGAGAAGGCCGGGCGGAGGCTGCCAGCCGCGACGAGACTCAGCAGCTCGGCTTCGCGAATCTTGCCGCGCGTGCCGCCCTTGTTGGCGTCGTTCCAGTACGGGTAGTCGTCCGTGTCGATCTCGGACAGCACCACGCCGAACGAGAAAATGTCGGCGCGCTCGTCGTAGTCCTTGCCCAGCAACACCTCCGGCGCGATCCAGAAGGACGTGCC
>JAADYF010000626.1:0-16667 GCA_023338175.1 Phytopythium delawarense
CATGGCCATCGGACGCGTCGGTCGAACCTGCACGTCGGTGGTGCTCTCGTAGGCCTTCTCTAGCTTCGAGTGGAGTGTTTCCTTCCCGTGAACGAACTGGCGCCACCATGAGAAACACCTCGCTATCGGGGTTTTATGTATGAAACACCTCAAAATCGAGGTTCCAAACAAGCGAAACACAAATGCCCAATTTTAATTATCACACCGTGTAATGATGTAAAATTGTCAATAGTGACCCTATTGAGAACTCAGTACTTGCCCTAATTTGGTGGTTGCAGTTTTATTTCTATTTTGTTCACGTTGCATAAGACTATTTCGTTTTGCTTGTCCCCACCGGACAATGCAATTTCAGAGATACACCTACCCGGTTTTGGTGCAAACTATGTATTATATTGATTTAAGAGATAATTTAATTGAACCGCAAAAAAACCTCGATTTTGAACATCATTCCGTTCGTATCGCAAACGTTCTATGTGATCCCGAAAAAAGAGATCCAATGTACCCAATTTAAATTATATCACCGTGTTGTGAGAATAGCTTACCCTAATGAAAACTCAGTACTTGCTCTAGTTCAGTACTTTTAGGTCTATTTCTATTATGCATAAGACTATTTCGTTATTTTTGTCCCACCTGAAAATGCAATTTAATATGTATTGATTTAATGTCAACGGGGAGGGACGGGGAGGGGCGACGTCGGCTGACCAACTATGTGTGCAGGTTTTGAGCGATATTATGGTGTAATTGTAATTTTTTGTGAGTTCACGGACTCAATTGTGAGTTCGCTTTGCGAGAGTGGCTATTTCTGCATGTTGTTCGTTGTGTAATATCACGTGGACCACCCAAAGAGGTTGTTGCGCCTTGGGAAAAACCGCCAGACGAAACCTACACGACATGTTCGCGATAAGTACGAATACGCCCATCCTGGTTTTGAAATTATCTCGTCGGTGCGATAAACCATAAACGACGTATATAAGCATAGATCCTCTGAGAATACTGAGAATAGGCCTTTCTAAACTTAAAAACGCCCATAAGAACAGGATCATTAGAAATAAACTGCTGAAATAGTGTCAACTAGTACATTATTTACAAAAAGGTGCTGCTTGAGCGTGCGTAGCAATCACGGTCAACACCGGGAACGTCATGATGAGGGCGGTGGCGAGCACTGGATCGCGCGCGCTCGGACGGCGCGCCGCGGCGTCACGACGCCCCCAGCACGCGCCGCTCCTCTCGAGCGTCCTCAACTCCACTGCCGACTTGCGCACGGGCCTGCTGCGTCGCTACTCCAGCCACAAGAGCGACAACGACAAGGACGAGTGGAAGCTCTCGCACGTGGGGCCGGACGGGTCGCCGCGCATGGTGGACGTGGGCGGCAAGCGCGTGACGCGGCGGTCGGCGACGGCGCGCACGACCATCCGTGTGCCGCCGGTGGTGCTGGCCGAGCTGCGGCGGGGGCCGGCCGAGGGCGGCGGGGACGAGCTCGTGGGGCCCAAGGGCCCGATCGCGACCACGGCCGTGATCGCCGGCGTGCTCGGCGCCAAGCAGACGAGCGCGCTCATCCCGTTCTGCCACCCGCTGCCGATCGAGGACTGCCAGGTGACCGTGCGGCCCGTGGGCGACGACGTCATCGAGGTCGAGTGCCAGGTGCGCGTCACGCACAAGACGGGCGTCGAGATGGAGGCGCTCACGGGCGCCTCCGTCGCCGCGCTCTGCGTCTACGACATGTGCAAGGCGCTGTCGCACGAGATCGTGATCGAGCGCACGCGGCTCGTCCAGAAGACGGGCGGCAAGCGCGACTTCTCCGCCGAGGATTGACGCGCCATGCGGCAATACAGCCGGCGGTTCACTCCTCGAACTCGTACTCGGCCTCATAGTCGTTCTCTTCCTCCGTCGCGGGGCTCGCGGGAGCGGCAGGAGCGGCCTCAGGTTTCTTGTCCTCCTCTTCAAAGTCCTCCTCCACATCGTAGTCGTCGTCGGCTGTGTAGTCTTCCTCTACCTCCTCCGAAGCTGCCGCCGCGGCCGGTAGGGCGGGTACAACCGGCGCAGGCTCGTTCTCCTCCCGAGGCGTGCTCTCGCTCGAGCTAGGGATTGACGGCGGCGTCGAGTCCGTTTGCTGGGACGGCGGTGGCGGCTCGTCGTCCTCGAAGCCGTCGTACTCGGCGTCGTCCGCGTACTCGTCGGGCTCTTCAGCCTGAGCTTTCTCGCTGCTGCTAGTAGGTGGTGCGGGAACAGGGGCGTCCTCCTCGACATCGGAGCCTGGTGGAGCCACTTCTTCCTCCTCGTTCTCGAACTCATCGTACTCCGTGTCAGGACTCCCTGGCGCTGCCACAGCACCCGCTGCGTCTACCACGGCGTCCAACTCACTTGCCGCGGCAGTGTCGGTGCCGACTACATCCGGCTGCATCGCCTCGCTGTCAGCGCTTGGTGGATCCTCTGCGTTATGATCTCCCGCCGAGGGCGAAGGTGACTGAGGTGTCCCATCAGGATCCCTCCCACCCTCAGTTGAGATGCTGTCGTCCTCCTCTTCAGTGTAGCCGTTCTGTTGTTCCAGTTCGTTTACTGCAGAGACATCAGCAGGTGTCTCCTTTTCAGCTGTAGGCTCTTCGTTGTCATTCTCGGTTTGGTCACCAAGGACGTCGGCAGCAAACAGCACGGCGCCGTCCGATTCCGCAGTTTGATCACCATTCGCTGCCGAAGACTCACCGTTTGAGGCGCTCACGAAAGAACCACTGACTGGAGGAGCTTCTTCTTCTGCCTCGTGGTTTTTAGGTTGATCAGTGTGTTCCTCCGTCTCAGCCGGCAGGGATTCCAGCGGCGGCGTATCAACAGTGGCGTTCTCTAGTGGCTGCTCTGTTATCGACATGTTCATGTCAGCCACTTGGCTTTCATCACTCTGAGCAACATCGTCTACAAGTGCCGGAGGATCTGGTCTGGACTCACTCTGCTGGGGCGAAAACTCTTCCAGTGGCTCGCAATGGTCTCCGCCTTCTGATGCACCAAGGTCGTCACAGTGCGTATCGCTCACAAATTCAGAAACCGAGCTCGGTGGATTCTCGGGAGCCACCGAGTCGTTTTCAATCGCCTCGTCTAAAGCGGCTTCATTGCTCGAGTCCTCCACCACATTGGTCACATTTAACGAGCTTCCCTCCAACTCATGAAGCCCAGTGTCGTTAGAGAGCGTGTTGTTGGGCTCCTCTTCTTCGAGCTGAAGTGGTTCAGTATCAGCCACAGGAGATGATGAAGGGTCGATCGCTGCGTGCTGCTCATTGCCAATTGCATCGTTCGGCTCGTTGTGTTCCGCCGGATCACCAAGTGATTCCGTCGAATCAGGACTACCGTTGACGCTGACATTCGAATCTTTGTCAGGAAGACTCTGCTGCTCCAGTTCATCGGCTGTCTGGTCAACCGGCTTCGAGATCAACGCAGGAGCAACGATGTCCTCGGCACAATCAGCGTCCTCCACAGAGTCAACGTGCGCATTGCTGTCGGATTGTGCATTGCCGTCGCCACCACTCTCAATGAGCGGGTCGGTGGCCGCCTCATCCGAACGCACCTTGTGGTCCTCTTCATCGACTGCAAGTTCAGGCTCTGGAAGCAAAGTGTCTTCTGGAAGAACCTCAGCGACAGCCGTAGTGGTATCGCGTTCGTCGCCTGTCTCATCGTCTGTCGACGCGTTTTCTTCAGCCTTGGCATCGCCACCAAAATCTTCCTCGTCTTCGTATCGGTCTGCGAGATCAGACCGAGACGAAGTCTTCGCTTCCACCTCAGATAGGATTGCTGATGGTGTAGGTTCCGATAGTGGGTCTTTGAGACTGTCAGTCTCTTCTAGTGGGCTTATTTCGGTAGGCTCGTCGTCTCCAAAGCCATCATCTGCGTATTGATCATCCACGTATTCGTCACCAGCGACATCCGCCGAGGCAATTTCAGGCACCGCCTCCATTTCAGCTCTTGTAGTAGCATCTGCAGCCTCTTCATCCACCTGAACGGTTGCTTCACTGTCATCCCGCGGACCTGAAGCTCCCACATCAGCACGATCCTCGTCGTGCTGAGCGGTATCGTTGCTGTTTACTGTTGGCTCGTTGCCACTGATTTCTGGCTGCAATGCCGACTCAATATCGACAGCTGGCTCGCTGCTTGCAGATTCACTCGATCCATCCAAGCTGGCAACTATTGGCTGTTCGTTATCGTTGGAAGATGCCATTGCGTTTTCACCCTCACCATTTTCAACCGGGTCGACGTGAGTGTCTGCAACGTCGACAATTGCGTTGGTCGCATCCAGAGCAGCTTCCTCCTCCGGAACACTCACTTGCGCAAATTCCTCTGCAGCTGTTCCAGTGTTATCAGCTTGAACGGGTGCGATGGACTCATCGCCAGCCGTGTTCGGAGCTTCGAATTCATAGTCAATCTCATCTCTCGCTGTCTCCACAGTGTCAGCTTTGATAATGACATCTGAGCGTCCAGTCACAGTTACCTCGACAGCATTGGCATCGTCGGGTTCGTCTCCGGGTCCATTGGCAATCTCGAGGATATCCACGATACCGTGGTCAATTGGCTCGGAGAGGGCTTTCTCAGTCTGAAAGGGCTGCTCCGCGACCTCTTCAGCCACAGCAGGCTCCTCATGCCCTTGACGCACTCCGTGTATTTCGATGTCCGCATCGATTGGCGCCGAATCGTTCTTGTGTGTGACATCAATCTCCGCCTCGATGGATGTATCAGGTTCAATTGTTGTTGAAGACGCAGTACATTCCTCTCCAAGGCCGTCAATGGCGGCTTCACCAACCTCCACTGGCGGCTCCGCATCTGCAGCGATGTATGAGGACTCACTACCATCAGTGCTCCGATGGTTGGTCTCATGATCCGTTGCCTCCGCATCTGTCGCCTCCCCAGTATCGCTGGGCGTATCCCCACTTTCTGCTTCCCTGGCACCAAGCGAAGAGTCGATTTCATAGGCGGTCATCTCGCCAGCGGCAGCAACAGGTGCAGATTGTTCAACGTCATTGACCGCATCATCAGTCTCAGTAATATTCGGCCACGTGCCTTCAGCTTCTTCAACCGAACTTTCGATTTTCAGTAGAGGCTCTTCGACCGACGTTGAATCATCAACAGCAACTGCACTGCGAGCAGTTTCTGGTGGTTGTGTCACATTGACGGCCACTTCGCTCTCCGCAGAATCCGGCTCCATCACACCAGTCACTTCAACTGAATTTTCAGTTGCTGAAAGTGGCGCGTCAGCTGATACTGAATCACCACCATCAACTGTAACATCTTCAGCCGCCTCGGATGGTTTGATGTCGTCTGAGCTCTGAGGGATTTCCACTTCGTCCGAATGATCTTCGTTCTCTGCCCGAGCCGCATCAAACAACGTGAGGTGATCACCAGCGACTGGGTCATCGGCTGCAACCACATCCGACTCAACATCATCGGGAGCTTCTGTAGTATTTTCAGCCATCGCACTGGTCTCGACCTCCCCCTTCACAGCTGCTTCATCTGTGGCATCGCCAACCTCTGGAAGCGTCACATCTGGTCGATCGGCGGTGTGACTAGGCCCATCAGATGCGTCGTCGACCGCGGGGACCTCGCTCTCCGCTTCGGCGGTAATCTCCTCAGCCTGAGTGCCGTCGTCATCGAATTCACCGTCTCCGTAAGCATCATCGATGTCTTCGCTGGGTTCGAGTTCAACTCGCATGTCGGACTTCCCAGGTTCTGAGCTCGATGCATCCTCTTTGAGGGCCTTGTCTTCAACAGGTGAGATGGATTTGGTAGCTGCCGGTGCATCAACTTCAAGTGGCTGATCCACGCCGGACTCAACAGGCATAATCGAAGCACCTTCGACCATTACAGGTTCATGATCATGCTCGTATGGTTGGGAAACTACAAGACCCGGTTCTTCAAAGCTGACAGTCGGTGGTTGGTTACGCTCGATGTCTTCAGTGCTTTGTGGAAGAACGACATCAGTACCAACGCTTGGACCTGGCTCGGTTTCATGAAAGCAGGCTTCTTCGCTCCCAGTATCCGAAGTTTGCACCATGTCGGGGGACTCGGCGCAATCTCCTGCGTCTTCTTCATCGAAGTCATCATCACCATAAGCAGCTGTAGCAGGCCGACTTGTCAATAAGCCTGAATCGATCAACTTCTCCTCTTGGATGGTTGAAGGATCGATGTCGGTAGCAAGCACAGTGCCAGCTGATGAAATCTCAGACAAGTTGCTCTGCTCCTCGGCGATAGGGCTCGTGATCTCGTCATCGGGATGTGAATCGCTCGTATTGGAGTTCACACCGACATCGAAAGCTGAAACATCCTCCTTGGAAGCTTGTGGAGACTCAAGACTGCCACTTGACTGTTTCTTGGAAGCTGAATCTCCCGCTTGATCAGCAGCAAAAGGCTCTTCTTCCGCAGCGATTGATACATTGGGGGTTGCATCTGACTCTTCTTCTGGACCGGCATCAACTCGATCCCTAGCGTTATCGAGAGCAGCGACCTCCTTGTCAGTAGAATCAGGTTCGATTGACCTGGCACTCATTGCCGCCTCCTCAACAGCAACTGTATCGTTAGGCGAAGCTTCCACTTCGCCATCTGCACTAAGCGGAACGGTGTCAGCGGCTTCTGCAAAAGGCGATCCCAAATCAAGATCCAGTTCGGGCGGAGCCACAAAAGCTGCAATCGACGCTTCTTCCACTGGACGGGGATCAACGTCACTGGGCTCCACTGCATCTCCCGCCGCGTTGGGATCTTCGTCCTCGAACTCGTCATATTCATCATCCCCATAGAGTTGGTCCCCGCTTTTGCTGTTTGGAAGTGCGACCACGTCCGGCTCGGCAATACCAGAGTCAGGGTCTCGAGGGGTTACTTCGTCAGGTATATCCGCAGTCATCGTGGCCCCCAAACGCTCGTGATCACTCACCTCGGCCTCAGTAGTTTCAGGTGCATCATCTGCGTCGTCGTCGAACTCATTCTCGGCATCGGCGTAAATGTCATCCATGGGAGTAGCGGCTCTTGACGTAGACTGAGTTTCGGGAGTTTCGGTGGCCTCTTGGTCCCTCGTATCGTCACTGCGAATCTCTGTGGGCTCGCTGGGTTGGTCTTCAGAAGAGGTATCATTGACTGGTGCTGGTTGGTCACTCAGCTCGGCTGGAGTGGATACCGTGTCTTCGCTCTCGCATTCCTGTGCACTGGGTGTCTCCGCAGGTACGCCAGTTGTATCTGCTGCTTCCAATGCCTCACTGTTGGCCGAGTTGACCCCGACCGATTCATTGCCCAGTGCTGCTTCAGGATCTGAAACTGGTTCTCTCAAAGGATCACCTTCTCCTTGTGCCTCAGTCACTGGCGACTCCTCTGAAGCCTCTTCGCCAGTAAAATCCGCATCTACGACATCCGTCTTAATGTCCGGCACTAACAATGGCATGGGTGCACTGCCAGCCACATCTTGACCATCCTCTTCGAGTGCAAGAGTCTCAGACAGGACTTGATTAGGGATCTTCACTGGAGCCGATTCGATTTCGATTGCTGGTTCATCATCTTGGGCATCAGCCTTCTCCGTCGAATCCTTTTCGTCACTGACTGAGGAATCAACCACGGGGCTCTCAGGTTCAACCATATCGGGTTCGAGCGACGTTGTCTCCGTCACAGTCTCATCGCTGGTAACAGCCTGGGCTGGGGCCTCATCCCGGGAGGCAGGCTCACTGTCATCTGTTGGCACTTGCACCACTTGATCAGTGGGTTCGTTCACGTCCTCAACCGGATCAATGACTTCATTCGGGATCGGAGCTGATGCATGAGTCGTTGGCTTTGGTGGACGTGTCGTAGACTCTCCTTTGCCTTTTTGAGTTGAGTGGGAAGAAGCTTGCGAGTTTGACAGGTGCTTGGACGTCGTAGCTTGCTGACTACTCGCAGGAGTTGCGAACTTTGAAGGCGACGAAGCGCTTGCTGAAGCCTTAGGCTTTCGAACAAATGAAGCCGACCCCGATGCGTCGGGTTTCTTCTTCGAAACCAGTGCTGGCGTTGGAGTAGCCACAACAGGTAGTGTTGGAGCTGCCGAGGGCTGCCGCGAAGCTTGTACTCGTGTCTTGGAAGACGGCGCGGCTGGTCGGCCCGATCTTGATGTTGATTTGGGGCTTGCGACAGTTGCAGATACCTCAATCGGCATCGCGGTGACGTTGCTGCTCGCAAGCGTCGACTTGGCCTTGTCAATCATCTTGTGGAGCTTGTCGGCGAAGCTCAGTCGCTCCCGCTCATGCCTGTCTGCTCCACTACGCGCGCTGGACTTGTTGCTGCTAACTGGCGTTGCAGAACCGCTGTTTTGGAAAAGCTGCGTGGCATACGCGTTCATGGAGTCGGCACCCGCTGGTGAAAACATTCCGCCGTGGACGCGGCTATTCTTTGGAGTTGCAGCTCCGTGCTTGGATCGCTTCGGCTTGCTGCGATCTCTCTTCGAAGGGGACAGAGGAGAGGCGAAGGGCGAGCGCAAAGCCTTGGCACGCAAAGCCTGCGCTTCGTTCTCGATGCGAACTTTGAGAGCAGTGGTGCCGCCCATGCACGACGAAGAAGCTCCGCCAATGTAGTTGCTGCCAGCTCCACTGCCCTTCTTCTTTCTCTTGAGCTTTGCAGGTGACGGCCCTCCCTCAACGTCTGTGGAGTGCCCCATCGCAGCATTGTAGTTGGCGTAGGCTTGATCGAACGCAGATTGGTTGGAGTCTACCTGCCTGACGGGGCTGTGCATCATTTCAGCCGTCTCCGTCTCCGACGGGGATATTCTGTCTGATCGACTGGTTGCCGTCCGATGAGTCCCCGATAGCTGAGCGGGTCCGGCCAGCAAGTCGTCGCGCATCAGCTGCTGGCCTGACACTCGTGTCGCCCAAGCGTTCTCAGCCGAGACTACGTGCGTCTTCAGATGCATGCGCTTGACGCCGCTGAGGCTGTTCCTGGGTCGCGCCGCGGCAGGGATCCCGTAAGTGTAAAACAGCTGCGACTGCTTCTCCTCGCGCGTGTCCAGGATCACCAGACTGCTGTTGTTGGCCCGGGGCTGAGGCTGCTCTGGCTGGCCAACTTGCTGCTGCTGAAGCTGCTCCCTCGATGTCGAGACCCCGAGATGCGACCCGTTGAATGCGCTGTACTGCGGCGCGCGACCAATGGGCGACGCAAACTTGGAGAACGAAAGCGGGTCATTGACAGCGGCACCACCGTTCGCCGAGCGTGGAGACACACCAAACACCGGAGCGTTGACTTTTCGCTTGCGTACTGAGCCAGCGCTACTGCTCGAGGCTCCGTTGACGGACTTCCCGCCATGTCTCGGGGCATTGGAGCCGCCTCGACTGACTTTCGCGTGATGGGCTTCCTGGTGGAGGCTCTCCAGGGACCCTGACTCCATCAGGATCTCGGCTGCACGCTCGTGCACCTTCTTGCTAGGCACAGGCTGCTTGTGGGCGTGAGCCGCAGTGCTCTGGATGCTGCTGAGCGCGATGGCCTTGGATGCGGCGGCCGCGAACTTCTGAATACCAGGCTCGGTGGCGTACTTTGCCATGACGGTCGAGAGCTCCGGGAGTCCATTGAGCCGCAAGACGCGCGCTGCCGCTGATCGATCGCTCGCCGCAAGGCTGAAGAGGGTCGCAGCCATAGCAACACGAGCGTTAGATTGTCATTCGAGTCTTTGGCGACGCCCCAAATTGATGGCTCGCACCACATGATGAGGCTGCCGACGGCGCAGGAGGCTTTCTTGTCGTCGAACGACAGTGCTTGGCGCAAGAGGAAGAGCAGCAGCTCGATGGACGACGCGTCGTCGCTCGCTTCTGTCGGCATCTCGTCCGCACAGAGCGCTGCCATTGTGTCGCGGTCGCCCAGCTCGCACAGTTCAAGCAGCACTACGAAACACCATTCACGCCCAGGTCAGTCAACCGATGCTTTGTGGTCTTCTACCCGCTTCGTGGCCTCACCTTCGCTCCCGTAGTAGTGCACCTGACGCGTGTGGACGCTGTAGGTGCGATGTCCACGCAGAGATGCGAGCACCGCCATGGCCGCGCACTGATCCAGCAGCGACGCTAAGCCAGCCTGCTCCCTTGTGAAGACGGCCAGCGCGCCACACGCTGCCGCTTGCAAGATGGCATCGTCCGAAAACGAGCGCATGAACCCGACGATCCTGGCCACGACGCCCTCTCCGCGGTCGTTCGCCAGCAAGTTGCGCGTGCTCGTGGCGGAGAGGAAGCACAGCCGCCGGAGCAGCACAAACGCATAACATTGGACCACGGCGTGCGATCGGTGAGTCGTCAACACCTCCAGCAGCAGCGTCTCGCCGTTGTGAGAGTGCACGAGTGCGGCAGTGTCCTGTGGGAACGTGCGCATCTGTTTTACGAGCGCTGAGAGGGCCGCCTTGGCTGAGCTGGCGTCGCCCAGACGCGTGCGCAGCAGCTCCAGTGACTCGATGGAGGCTACAGCAGAAGGATTGGTGCTGCTACTGCTGCTCGGAGTAGTGTGTGGCGGTGCAGCTGATGCTTCGAACGCGATCCTCTTTGCCGGGGGAGATGATGGTTCGTCCTCTCGGTCAGCAGTCTGTTGTATCACTGGTGTCGGCTGGTCGATATGATGTTGCTGCCCAGTGCGGAGGCCATCGTCGATGATTGGCGCTGCAGATTGTGATGTGTGTTCCCTTGTTGCTTCTTGCCTGCTGCTATCCGCGCCGTCGGACTCTTGGTGATGTCCGTGCTCAGGTTCGTCAACTGCCTGCGCAGAGTCCGCCTGACTCTGATGCTCGTCAGTCTCGTCGGCGTCCTTGTCGTCGTTGCTGGTCTCCTCTTGCTCCTCGTCTTCCGGGGGCTCGCTGACGTACTCGAGCGGCACATCCGTCTCGACCTCCGAGTCGTCGTACTCGATCGTGTAGCGCCCGTCGTCCTGCACCTCGGCGATCTTGCCGGCGTACAGCTCGTCCCCGCCGGCGTACCGCGCGACCACGCGCGTGCCGACGCTGAGGTTGCCCGCGGCGTGTGCTCGGATGCAGGCGGGCGGCACCTCGACCTCGACTTCTCCGTCGTCGTACAGCAGTTCATACCGCGGCAGGCCGTCCGCCTCGGACACGGCGACCGAGCGAACGCGCGCGGGGTACCACACGTCGTCGGCGTTGGCGTCGTACAGCCCGTCCACACGCGCGCCGACGCGGAAGGCGCGCGCCATGTCGATCGGGTCCTGTGGTCGCCCTCGGAGATCGGCTGGCGGCTCGATAGCGCGGTGGCGAGGGCCCTGCGAGATTGGGAAGCAGTTGTGAGTTTCGACACGGCCGCCGGCCCAACCGCCGCTGCTGGTGGCCGTCACGTTGGTTTCGCGGCGCATGGTCACCTGTCGGTCGCGCTTGTTATTTATACCCGAGGGGCATGGAGGCTGGCGGCTGCGGCATCGTCCGTTAGATGGAGGGTGCGTGAGGAAGGGCTCGGCTTGGAGGCATGGGAGGTGATCACAAGAGCCAACTTGTATAGATAGACCCGAGGGGGTCGACGTGCAAAGAGGAACGCGGGAGGGGGGGGGGAGCAAGCGAGATACATGGAGCTGGATACGCCTTCGGGTCGCCGCCGGGTGCAGTGGGGGTGGTCTCTGGGTCCGAGGCCGATAGATAGGCGCGCGGCGGCCGACGCCTCGGGCGGCGACGCCAGAGACGACGCCGGGAACGGGCCGGCCGGCGTCAAGCGGCCCCCGCTGGCTGCCTCGGAGGCCTGGCGCGGCGCGCTGGGCGTGACGGCGGCGTCGCAAGCGGAGGGGAGGCGCTGGGTCAGCTCATGGACACCATGGGCCGCTGGTGAGGGGACGCGAAGAGCTGCTGCTGCTGTTGCTGCTGCTGTTGCGCCTTGCGCGCGCGCAGGTCGGCGATGAGCTGGAGCACATGCTGGCGGTCGGCCTCAACCTGCGCGATGCGGCGCTCGACGGGCCACTCCTCGAGCTTCTCCTTGACCTTGTGCTGCGCCTCGGCGAGCTCGCGCCGGTCGCTCTCGCGCTTGCGCGCGATCTTGTCGCGCAGGTAGTCGCACTGCGAGACGGCGCAGCGCGCGCCTGGGGGCGTGGCGCATGTCTTGGCGTGGAAGCAGAGCAGCCCCCAGATCTTGGAGCACGACTCGCAGCTGAGCAGTGAGGCGCGCGCGCACACACACGGAGAGAGAGACGTTAGGCGAGAGGTAGTAGGGACGGGTGCGGGGCCGCGGACGCACCTCTCGATGGGCGAGACGCGCCGGCGCGGGCCGTAGCAGCGCACGAAGTGGTCGATGCTGGCCTTGACCTTGTGGCAGCGGCCGCTGTGCGCTTGGCACTGCGCGTCCGCGCACGCCGCCGCGTGAACCAGTGCCTCATTGTACACGCGGAACTTCTCCTCGTGCGAGTTGGCGCCCAGGCTCGCGCGCCCGCCCATGTCGACGTCCATCTCTGCTCTTGGAGGACCGTGGACGTCCGGGGTCGGCCGGCCGGGGGCGACGCAGGAGCAGGAGCACGAGCAGGAGCAGGAGGCGATCGGGTGCGCGCCGGCGTTTGACTTGGAGAATGTATACCGAACGCGAGTTTGTTCCTCGAGGGCTGCGCGAAAAAACGACGACACACGGCCGTTAGCGACCATCACTCTGGCGTCGCCGACTCCAGCATGGGATGGGGGGACGCTCGACTCGCGTCGACACTTGCGATGCCATCAGCCTGACGGATGGATGCACCGGGCTTTGCGGTGTCCTCATGCGGACGCTGTGGCTCGAGGCGCCAGCGAAGCACACGAGGGTGTTGGACGGTAGAGCGACTACTACAAGCTATCGTTTCGCCCCACTTGACAGCTTTGATGAGAGTGGCGGGATCGAGCTCTTGCGCTTCTTGCAGGACGGCGAGCAAGGCCGACGCTTGATCTATCTATCCCTACTATCACGAACGCCGGCAGTGGCTCTCGACATGCACACGCAGTCGACTTTGGTAGCAGGATGGAGAGGATCGTGAAAACCCCTTGTTCACCGGAGAGAATCCCAAGAGATCCCTCGACCCCCATGCTTTCTGTTGGCGCGCGAGCCTCGAGGCGACACCCACGGGAGGGGAGCCGACCCGATCGAGGAGGCCGCACGCCGAGCACACAGCGATATATTGCAATACACACACACAGACGAAGACGACGCCGCCTCAAACAATTGCTACCAACACGTTGGCCGAGCCAGATCTGAAATGGGGAACAAGGCGGTCAAGTCGGCCATTGATCATTCCAAAAACCAACCTTGCGGAACCGAACCGCCGCGGTTCGGTTCGCAGTTTTCGGTGGCCATGGTGCCAGGGCGAATTTTAGCAAATCATATCCTATTGACGCCAAATCAGAGATTTTATTGGATAAAAGCGAATCCTATGGGACGCTCTGGATATATTGGAATTTCGTTTTCACAAGTCCAGTGTTTTGTTGGAGAATAAAAAATTGCCAGTCTGTTGCACCACAAAAATCTACTTTCGCGCTCAAATGATACTAAATTCAGACTCGAAAAATGAAGCAGCATACCAAATTTGACCATTTTGTGTGAATAGTACCGTAGTGAGCCAGCGACTATCTTCAATCCATACCACCCGTGAAATTGACCAGTTTAATCGTGTTAGACATTTTTCCAAAAACAAATGACCCATTATCGGGTCAAACTGGTAGATCATTATTACTTGAAAACAATTGTCGAAAATTGTCAAGATAGTACACATAAGCTATATTTTAGAATATCAAAATGCAAGAGAATAGACTGTGTTTGCAATTCAGCAGTTGGGCTCCGGACGTGTTTTTTTTAATGTTATGTACATCGATAAACTAGGCCAATTCGTTTACTATGTAAGCTATTTGGCAGATTTTTTGTAAATTATCCAATTATCTCGTCGACAACGGGCCAATACACGAATGAGACAGGCAGGAGATGAAATGTAAACAACGGAAGGAAGAAGGCACAATCGTGATTGGACTTTGTTACCAATCCGTAATAAATTCAAGTTGTTTCGATGCAATCAACACTAACTGAGAATTCACCACACCTGAAAAAGTGGACTTGCTCGCCTTTTTTAGAGCCAATATTTCAGAGTCCAGTGAAACACCAAAATGATATGATTTCGTCGTCAAATAAACTGTTAAGATGCAAGGAAATGCAATTTCGACTTCACTTTGAGAGGTTGGCCTTAAAAGCATTTTCCCTAAGGGAAAATTCCGAAAGGTGATACATATCGAATATTTGTTCAAAAGGTGATACACGCTGTTTAAAACAACCTCTTGTGTAACCTTTGGTAACGGTATCTTCAGTGTAACCGTGTTGTACTTGAAGTGAACAGCGAAGTGCGACCTGGCCATGCTTGCACGTTGACCTAGCGGTTTGAGTGGGGCTTGTCGATGTCGTGTAGTGTTGGTTCAAGTCCCACGTTCGTTGTAATGCATGTTGTGTGAATGTTTCGATGGCTTGAGGTAATTGTCGTGTACTAGTACTTGTTCGGATCTGAGACATAACCAAGGACCTGGTGCAGTCCGATCCACCTTCGGATGAATCTCAATAAGATCAGGCTGGGCATCTTTGTGCGGATAACGTGCCACCAAACAGAGGTGTTCGATAGTCGTTCGAAGGCGTCGGATGGGATTAGTCCCTTAGTACGCACGTTCTCGGTTAGCATGTCGAACCACAAGTAACTCAACACAACAAGCAATCCGTTCGTGTTTTTTTATGCAGCAACCGTCATTCGTCTGAGCTTCCCTTTCTATGTAGGACAGTCACAACCCACCGTTGCACGACGCCCTGTTGTGCCCATCTGCCTTACCGCACTTGACGCACACGTACACCTTCCGAACCCTTCCACTCTCGCTGCGGCTTCGGATTCGGCGCTTTCTCGGTCGCCCTGCCTGTCGATGAAACTGAGCCGGAAGCAACGAATCGTCGGGAACTAACGCTGCCTCTTCTGGAACTTCAAGTGAAGCCATGTCTCGCTTGTAGTTGTCCACCTTGTAGCAATCAGCCATCATCCGACTAGCTGTACCAGTCTCAGACGCGCCACATCCTTGAAGAACAGTGGTGATGTGCCGACAAGATACGCTGTGTTGAAGCCATTAGACGCACGAACACCGTGACCCTCCCGCTGTAAGATCGACCCGTCGCTGTTTGAGTGGTGTGTTGACTCGCGACACAAAGGCGACGTCGTTGTTGCTGAAGTTGACTGTGTAGCACCCTGATTCTCTGACCTCTCGTTGAAGCTTGCCCTCTGCCTGAGGAGTCAACACTCGATCTTGTTTCACCCACACTTCGGCGTTTGTCGCACGAGTATGCGCCTCCCGCATAAGAATGTTGGCGTAGGGCTTGCAGTACTTGTACGGTAGCATCTGCCGTGGCTTCAACTTCAGGCTGCGTGCTTGCTCGCTCTCGACAAAGTTGGTTATACGCCACCCATACAGCCGATTGGTCTGGTAGTGGGAGTAGAGTGCCCATTTTGCGGCTGGAATTTGCTTCAAGTACGTCGCAGCTGCTGGATTGACTGTCTCGAGCTTGTTCAAGTTGGTGTTGAAGTCGGTCTCGGAGGTCGATCCATTTGCAGCCCAAACAAACTTCTCTTGGGAAACAGGAAGACGGACAGCCTTGTCAGCTCTCATATTTCCTGCGCCAACAGTATCAGACCCCCGAAATGATTCCATATCAGTCAAGGAGATGCGTCTGTCGTACCGATGATATGACGAACGCAGAACATGTTGAAGATTCCCAATTCAGCAGTCGCAGAGATGATTCGCTGTGACGATCTGTAAAGACCGGTACCGTAGCCAACGGGAACCCATGGGTCATGATTCTTTCAAAGAACCAGAGGTAGGTGTCGTGATCTTCAACCGGTGCGAGTGCAACGGCTGCCACTCGGTTGTTGAGGTTCCCGTCGCGCCCAACCATGACGATTTGAACGCCATTGTACTTGCGGTGTTTCATATGAGCCGCGTCGACGCCGTACAAACTTTGCCCGGTCACGAATTGGGACGGGTTCAGTATGACGATCGCCCGGCGGAAATGCCCCGTCACATGTCGTTGAACTTCCGTGAATGTCCCTTGGTTAAGTCGCATGAACTCGGACATAAAGCTTGGCAGGAGGCGGATCGTCGCCGGATCATCAGAGAATATGTCAGCGTGGATCTGCTGCTTGGCTCGGTAAATCATGCTCGTGCTGCACCCAATGCCCACTTGGTGACGCAGCTGGGTCACGAGCGTCCGGGATGACGCGTCATGATCTGCAGCCACGGAAGCTCGCACGACAGGATGCTCTGCAATTTGGGCTTGTGTTGGCCGTGCTGTGCTTGTACAGTTGCGGTGGTCAAGGTCAGCATCAGTAACATGCCAGTCACCAGAGCTTGACTTTCCGTGGAATCGCGCCAACTTCAAGAACCATCCGCATTCCGGTGCGCTAGAGCACGCGAGACACCGGAATGTCCCACCCTTCTTCGCGACGACTGCTTGCTTGCCTTCTAACAGCGCAACTTTCTTGATAGCTGCAACTGCAGCCTTGCCACTGTCCCATCGCAGGGCTCTCAACTCGGATAGGTTTGGTGGTTGGTTGTTGGAGGTGCGCGAGAATGCCATTTTTTAAACTGAAGCAGATATGACGTCAAGCCCAAGCGTGGTAGGTTGAACAGTCTAAAATTTTCATTTGACTTTCTATTTTTGTCATCGTAATTCAAGGTTACACAAGAGGGTGTTTTA
>JAADYF010000627.1:0-16641 GCA_023338175.1 Phytopythium delawarense
AAATCGTTCTTAGCCGTTGAAGCTGGGTTTTGTATTCAGATCATCGGAATTTCGACTCTTTTGTTAAAAAGGGTGATATATACGACCCCTTTTTACCGATATTTATAAATGTTTGAATGCTTGCAAGGTCGCTGTCAGTATCCCGACAGAATGACTTTGCTCGTTTTTGGCACGTTTGAATGACTCTACTGTCACTCTTTTGGTAGTGGCGTGCATAGCGGAGGGGAAATTTTCTGTGGAGATCCCCCTCAAAGCCTTGGCCACAGCTCCAAGGCTTTGAGGGGGATCTCGTTGATCCGGTCTCTTCGCACGGGGACAGGCAGGACCGACGCAAAGGGGGGGCGAAGGAAGCGGCAGGATGGCGTCCGAGGGCGACGACAAGGCGCAGGTGCACCAGCTGAACACAGCGTGGTCCATCTGGGAGCTGCGCGAGCTGTCCAAGGGCATGGCGTACGCCGACAAGCTGTTCAAGCTGTGCACGTTCAACACGGTCGAGGAGTTCTGGGGCTACTGGAACAACATCCCTAAGCCCAGGTGCGGTCGCTAGCGCCTCGCTTGATGTACCGTAGTTCCCTTGAGCTGACGCGCTGATCGTCGCGTGCGTGGTCGCAGCGAGGTGCTCTTCGACGGGTTCACGCGCAAGAAGTTCGCGGACCGCGCGGTCGAGTCCTTCGCCGTGTTCAAGGAGGGCATCACGCCCGAGTGGGAGGACCCGGAGAACAAGAACGGCGGCGAGTGGTCCATCCGGAAAGGTGCGACTCCGTGGGGATGCGTGCATGCGCTTCAGCTCGAGTGAGGAGGTCCGTTGCTAACGAACGAGCCGGCATGACCGACCACCAGACATGAACGGCGAGGAGCTGGACGAGAACTGGGATAAGCTAGTGCTAGGCGCGATCGGCGAGCTCATCGACCCCGACAACGAGGTCACGGGCGTCCGTGTGATCCACAAGGTTCGTTGGCTGGAGTCTCCCGAGACCGTGAGCGCTGGATCCATCGAGACGTTGACGAGGCTCCCCACCCTGTGTATGAATACGCGCAGAACAAGCGCGACAAGAAGGACCCGGGCAACAGCTACCGCTACGAGATCTGGCTGCGCGGCCTGGACCGGGCAAAGGCGGACGACATCCGCAACCGGATCGTGGAGGTCATCAACAGCAACACTGGCAGCTCCCGCGCGGCCTGGACCCCGATAGATTTCGTGTACAAGAAGCACTAGGCCGGACGCCATCGGAGCCGCGGCGGACGAGGACGGGTGGAAGTGCACGCGATCGACCGGCCGCTCGGCTTCGGCTTGGCAGCACCATTTTGGGGCCGGTGAGGGGGCAGGAATGGCGCGATTTCCCAGGGCGGAGGTCGGCAAGGAAGGCAGTGAGGACGGAGGAGATGCGGGGGATGCAGAGGGGTTGGCGGTCGGGGAGCGATCGCCCATAGAAGTCGCGGCAGCGCTGTGGCGGAGGCAGTGCCTATGAGGTCCATGAGGTGCAGGCAGGGCAAAACACGTACAAAAAGAGAAAACAAGACAAAAACCGTAGTCCACGTTGGTTCGTGTGTGGTAGGTTCGCACTGATCTCTATGTACGCGTCGCACTTAGCCAGCGTTGATACGCTGGCCAGCATTGCCATCAACACCTCCAAGGGGTCTGCATTAGACGCCGGATCATGTGGAAGCAGCTCTTCTCCGAGGCCCCGCCGGGCGCCTTCGAGTGCGTATATCAAACACAGACGCGGGCCCACCCTCTGCGTCTGTGTTGCTCGTTTCTCAGGGCGGTGTGGTGGTGTTGCGGCGGCGCTAACCGGCTGAATGCGGCAGGAACCTCCTGTCTCCGCGGCGCAAGGCGCTGTACGCCTTCTTCGCGCTCGCGCCGGGCACGACACTGGGCCTGTACCTGTTCTCGGTCAAGCGGCAGATGGACCGCGACAACGAGCGCCTTCGGCTGGAGCAGGTGACCGAGGAGCTGCAGGTGGAGCACGCGCGCGAGGAGAAGGACGCGGTGCTGCTGGGCATGATCCAGGACATGCGCGAGCGCATCCGCGTGCTGGAGGCGCAGGCGGTCGCCAAGCGCGAGGCAGACGCGCTTACTGCTGTCAAGAGCAGCGAGACCAAGGCGGCCGCGGTGTCTAGCGCGGCGGCGCCAGCGGGAGACGCCACAGAGGCGACGGTGTCGTTCTGGGAGCAGCAGAAGAGCGCGCTGCTGTCGGCGGTCAAGCCGAGCGACGCGAACGCAGGAGAGCAGCAAGAGACCAAGGCGGCAGCGGCGAACTCCTCGCGGCCAAGCGGGATCAACGACCGCGTCCGGATGCGGCAGCAGGATCAGCTCAAGAAGGACGTCAAGGCGTTCAAGGCGGCCAGGGACGCGGCCGAGTCCTAACATGCATCCGTCCGAGGCTGCAAGCAAAGCGCTTATAGACGTAGATGTTCATAGCCTGATCCACGGCGCTACTCGAGCCCGAAGCCGAGGATCTCCATCTGCGACACGATGGTTAGATACCGCTCGAGCTCTTCCATGCTGCTGTACATGGGCAGGTCGATGCGGTTGAAGCACGTGTGCGCCTTGGGGAAGAGCGCGGCCGCGTCGTCGCGCCGCAGCACGAGCTGGATGGTGAACTGGTGGATGATGCCGCTCGAGCTTGTGAGCCCGCGGAAACCCTCGACGGGGACGCGGCTCGTGCCCGTGGCGAACTGCAGCAGCCGCGCGCGCTCCTCGGGCGTCATGCTCTCCACGACGATCCAGAACCACTCGATCACGGCGTCCTGCGCCTCCGTGGTGATCTTGCGCCGCTTGTTGTCCTCGTCCTTGATGTACCGCACGTGCGCGTTGGCTTTCCAGTCGGCCGTGTCGATCGTCGGGATGCCGCACAGCATGAGCTCGAGCTCCTGGTAGTCGAACACGGACAGCAGCGGCTTGGGCACCACGTCGTAGATGCCTGTGAGGAACTCCTGCAGCTGCTCCGCGATGCTGTCCAGCATGCGGTGCTCCAGCACGAGCTGCAGGTACTCCTCTTTGTTCTCGTCTGTCACGTCGATGTTGCGTCCGTTCTCCTTCAGGTCGACCTCCTGGCCGTTCTCAAGCATGACGCTGAACGTCAGGCACAGATTCTCGACGTTGCTGTTGGTCTTGAGCCACTGGCAGTTGCGGTGCAGCTCGTCGTCCAAGAACTCGAGGTCCGAGAACGAGATCGGGATGCCGAGCACGTGCTTGAGTAGCGGCAGCGCCAGGTGCACGTCCATCACAAGGCCCTCGAACAGCGCCTTGCCCACGAGGATGCCCGCGAGGCGGAAGAACTCCAGGTGGTTCTCCGTCGTCTCGCCCGACAGCGGGTTGATCCAGTAGCTCATGTCCTCGCCCTTGGTCGAAAGAAACAGTCCGCGCTTGGCGCTGAACACGTCCTTGCACACGATTCCGAACCACTCGCGCAGCAACCCGCCGGCGTCAATACCCGGCTCGCCCGTGAAGCTGATCTTGAGGTACGTGCGCATCGTGTTGCCCGGCGCCTGTGCCAGCTGCAGCGTCTGCTCCATGATGGCGTCGCGCGTGACCGCTGCGATGAGCGAGGGCACAGCACAGAGTCAGCAGTCGATAGCGAGCGGACATGTCGACGGGGGGAACGCACTGAGCTTGGCGACGGCCTCGGTGATCGGCGTGGCGATCCGGGACAGGTGGATCAGGAACCACTGCTTCTTGCGGCGGAAGTCCAGCGCCATGACGCCCTACACGACGCAAAGTAGAGCAGCACACAGGATTATCAGTGCCTTCTACCTACCGCCTCTCGACTGCCTGGCGCGTCATCACGGACCTCAAAGTCAATCTTCTCGTCCTTGACGAGCGCCTCCTTGAACTCGTCCGAGCTCAGGTCGATCGCCACTGCAAGCATCGACAGAGCGAGGTGAGCAGCTGTCCATCCATCCAGCAACCAGTCTCGATCAGCGGCGATACCTTCGTCGGCGCGCTTCCAGGTCAGCCGGCCGAGCTCGTCGTAGTGCGAGACGTACCCCTGCGAGCGCAGGTTGTGGTAGTCGACCACACTCTCGCCGTCCGGGCCCTTGAGCGCGATGCCCTGCGGATGGACCGACGCCGCCGTGAAGGAGCTCGCGGTGGACAGCAGCGTGCCCGAGCCAAAGGGCAGCTCGTCGTGCACGATGTCGTGGCTGTTCTGGCGGATCCAGTGGAACTTGCCGTCGTCCAGCACCTTGCGCTCCCAGACGCGCCGGCGGATGGCGCCGCGCTGGCGCTGCGACAGACTCTGACGCGCCTCGAGCGCGTTCAGCCGCCGCTTGACGAACGCGCGCTGCCTGGCGCGCATCTCAGCGTCCTCCTGGTCGATCGTCGCGGCCTCGGCGTCGGGCTCGGCGTCGTCGCCGGCGTGCTCCTCGCCCAGCGAGTTCATGAGCACCGTCTTGGAGCTCTTGTGGCGCTTGAGCGTCTTGGACATGAGAAAGTCTGTCCGCCACGGCGCAAGCGTTCGTTCGTTAGTACTTCATGATAGCCCAACACCAGCCGTCCGCCCTTGCGCGTCGCGGTCCTACCAATGTTGGTGCCGCACATGAGGCACGTGCGGCGCGCCGGTGCGTTCGTGTAGGCGCAGACGACGCACTGCCAGCCCTTCTCGTCGCCCTCGAGCTCGGTGCCCTCGAGCTGGTCGCGGCGCAGCAGCCCGTCCAGCAGCGCGCTCGCGTCCTCGTCCGGCGCCTTGCGGCAGCACATGTAGATGACGGCGGCGATGACGCCCAGCAGCGCCACGCCCAGCACCACGCCGACCCACGTGACCGCCGTCACGACCGAGTCCATGTCCATGGCCGAGGACGCCGCCGACATGTCCAAGGAGGCAGCAGGCGCGAAGAGAAGTCTTCCCGTCGGGCCGCGAGCGTCGAGGCGAGGCGTGGCGTGATCGATCGGCAAGCAAAGAGATGTGCTGCAGCGAACTGACAGGGGAGGGCAGTAATATTACATTACGCAGGTCGGTTGACACGCTGGAGGCGGCATGTAGAGCACTATATTTAGTCGACTAATAGAGTAGTGAAGGTTATTGCTGACGCATCGCCTGCGCAAGATGATGACGCAGAGAGCGAGTGTGCATCATGCACAGTGCATGTATATCGCTTTTCGTCGGTTGGCGGGAGCTTCGTGCAGCGGAATGGAGCGACTCAAGCAGAGGTATACGCAGAGGAATGGATGAATGCAGTGACCCGATTGTGCAGCACTGTGTGGTGGATCGAATATCCACTCAGGTTGGATTTTCCAAGCACTGCACGGGACATTTTCGCCGAAATCCAATCGAAAATCGCCATTTGAGCATGTGGTCCACACGATGTAGAGTCATCGAGGCACCATCACTCCGGCTTCTATCTCTCCCTGTGTTTAGCGCCCTTCAGCTGACGCAAGTTCTGTCTCAGCATCCCCAGCCTCTCACAAATTGCTTCACACTATGGACCAACGGGTACATGTCCTTATCCGCCCGCGTCCGTATCAGGTCGCGCTCCTCCACAGCCACTGCAAGCGCAATGCGGTGCCGACTGGCCATTCCGCGATCCGCAAGCAACCCAACAAGCAAGGCCTGCCTCCTTCTCCACAGTCAACCCGCCGCGCGAGATGCCGTTCCTGTCGGTCAAGATCACGCGCGCGGCGGACCTGGCGGCGAGCGACTTCAGCTTCGCGGGCGGCAAGAGCGACCCGTACGTGATCCTGGACCTGGGCCGGCAGAGCCACCGCACGCGGTGCATCAAGAACGAGCTCAACCCGGTGTGGGACCCGCCCGAGCGCTGCGTGTTCGAGGTGGACGACCCGCAGCGCGCCGTGCTCAAGGCGCGCGTGTACGATCTGGACGCGTTCAACCCGGACGACCTGCTGGGCGAGCTCGTCATCCCCGTCGCCAAGTTCGACATGGACGTGCCCATGCTCGAGAACTACGCGCTGTCGGTGCCCGCCGAGTTCAACTCGCAGAAGGTCAACAGCACGCTGCAGCTCGAGATCTGCCTCACGCGCTTCGACGACGACGAAAAGGTCTTCTACGTCTGGGAGCACGAGAGCTGGACGCCCGGCCGCGGATGGAACCCGACCAGCAACGCCGACCGCAAGCAGTTCTCGTCCTACGACGAGAAGACCACCTCGGCCACCTTCAACGAGGTTGCGCCGCGCATCCCGCAGCACATGGAGGCCTCGGGATGGGAGTATACGTCCAAGCAGGGCGACGCCAACGGATGGCAGTACGCGCGCACCTTCGCCGGGCCCTGGTCCGCCTCCAAGCCGCCGCTCAGCCTCGTGCGCCGCCGCCTGTGGGAGAACACGGCGCGGCGGCCCAGCGGCGACAAGTCCCCGTCCTCCTTCTAGGTAGAGAACCCCGTCTGTAACCTGTTTGCATCCAACGCCATGGCCTCCTCTTCCTCCTCTTCGTGGCGTCCTCACGGTCTCATGTCCTGCAGAGGCGCCGTCGTTTCGCACCGACAGCCTCCGCCAAGTATAAATACCCGCCGCCGGCGTGTCGATCGTCCCTTCAGGACACCGCCTTCCCTCCTCTGCAGCTGCTGCCAGCATGAGCGACTCAATGACGACGGCTCCAGCGCCGTCTCCGTCTCCGGGCAATGCGCTGCGGCTGTCGTGGTCCTTCGGCTTCCAGAAGGACCTCGTGGCCGGCGTGCACAGCCTCTCGACGGCCTCTCGCCGCGCCGTCTTCTACCCGGCGGCGCACACGGGCGTCATCTACGACTTCGCGCGCCGCCAGCAGACGCTGCTGCAGGGCCACTGCCACCTCATCAGCTGCTGCGCTGTGAGCGAGGACAAGCGCTGGATCGTGACGGCGGACCGCGGCCCGGAGTCCATGCTCGTGGTCTGGGACGCGGCCACTGGCAACCCCATCACGACCATCTTCCGGCCGCATCCGCTGGGCGTCGAGGCGCTCGACCTGTCCCCCGACGCGCTCTTCATCGCCACACTGAGCGCCGTCGACCGAGAGGAACCGGAAGGCGGCAAGGCCAAGGCCAAGCGCAAGCGGTTCGACCAAGAGCTGTCCGTCTGGGAGTGGACGGCCACGAGCGCCAACCCGAACGCGCCGCTGCACTCGTCGTACGTGGCCACCGAGGACGTGCAGCACAGCGTGCGCTTCAACTCGTACGACGTACGCGAGGTGGTCACCAACGGCCGGCAGCGCGTCATCTTCTGGAGCTGGGCGAGCCACAAGCTGCTCTTCTACTCGCCGTCACTCTCGCAGCGGGACTTCCGGCAGGTCGTCGGCAACTTCACGCAGTCGCTCTTCGTGCCCGACTCGACCCAGGCGCTCACGGGCACAGAGGACGGCGACCTCGTTCTCTGGGACATCGCAGCACCGACGGACGCCGCTGCCGCCGCAGGTGCGACCGGGAATGACAGCCCCGCGCACCTGCCGGACCGCAAGGCCGTCAAGATCGTGCGGCTCGGAGGCAGCAGCTCGACCGAGCACAAGAAGGGCGCCGCGCTCACGGTGCTCACCGACATGGACGGCTACCTCGTGCTCGGCTCGAGCGACGGCGCCGTGCGCTTCTTCGACTTCGACTTCCGCCTCGTCGCGTGGTTCGAGGACATGAACGCCGGCGCCGTCACGAGCGTCTCGTTCGCGATCGCCGACGAGGACGAGAACGCCGATAAGGGACACGAAGGAGAGGAGGAGAGCTTCGTCGTGCCGGACTTCGTCGTCGGCACGGCCTCGGCCTTCATCGTGGGCATGAGCGCGACGCTCTTCGGCGAGCACGAGCCCGAGAAGCGGCGCGGCACGCTGCTCATGCAGGGCATCAACGACGCGATCCATGGGCTCGCGGCCCACCCGCGACTGCCGCAGCTCGCGCTCAGCTCGTACTCGGGTGTCGTGCAGCTCTGGGACTACGTTGGCAAGCGGCTGATCATGATGCGGCGGTTCGACCCGGAGCGCGGCTTCCGCCCGCAGTGCCTCGCGTTCTCGCCCGACGGCAAGCGGCTCTTTGTGGGCTTCACGAGCGGCGCGATCAAGATCCTGCACGCCCAGAAGCTCGAGGACGTCGCGTCCTTCCGCCTCGGCAAGGCCGCCATCACGGACGTGCGCGTGAGTCCCGACTCGACGCTCTTCATCGCGCTCGACGCCAACCTGTACATGGGCATGTGGCGTTGCAAGCCATCCAGTGCTGTCGGCGACAACGACGACCTGTCATCACCCAGCGGAGGCGACGAGTGGGTGTACATCGGTCGCTGCCGCGCGCACTCCAAGCCGGTCACTGGTCTCGAGTTCACGTGTGATGGAGACGGCAACCTCTCGCTGGTGTCGGTTGCCGAGGACCGGACCATGGTCGAGTACGCGCTCGACCGGTGCAGCGTGCTGGACGGCATCGTGCTCAAGCAAGCGCCGACGCGGATCGAGCAGAGCGGCGCGCCGACCGCGTGCTGCTGGCACCCGGAGATGCGAGGGCTGCAAGAGGACCTGGTCGTGGTCGCCAACGACGAGTACAAGCTCAAGCAGTGGAATGCGAGCAACAAGACCTGCCGCAAGACGACGCTCGGTCCGTGCTACGGCGGGCCCATCAACAAGCTCGCGCCCGTTCCGCTTCGACGCTCCGGGGGAAGCCTTGACGCCGACGAAGACGCAGTCTCAGAGCGCTACTGCGCCTACAGCACGCACGAGAAGGTGGTCGGGCTGCTCAAGCTGCCGCTGGACGGGAACCCGCACAAAGTCATGGGTCTCATCGCCCACCCAGGCGCCATCAGCAACATTGATGTCACGTTTGACGGCAATTTCTTGCTCACCGCGGGCGTCGAAGACCTCGTGGTCAACATGTGGGAGATCAACACGAGTCACCTCGACATGCTTGAAGCCGAGTCGGCTATCAAGGCGGAGAACGCCACCGACGCCGAGGTGGTGGCGCTGGCACCGTACCTGTCGCTGCTCGAGGGCGGTGCGGACGGAGCCTTCTTCCACGAGATCGTCGACTACTTCTACCTCGCGCAGCTGCGGGTGCAAGGCGAAGACGCGACGGCGGCGCGGGAGATCTCGGGCCGCATCCCTCTGCGCGAGATCCCGAACGTCATGCGCGCGGTCGGGTTCTACCCGACGGACCAGGAGATTCAGCACATGTGCAGTGAGGTCAAGTTCTCCAAGTTCACGCAGACGTCCCAGACCGTCGAAAGCCTCGACCTGCCCGAGTTCGTCAAGCTGTATGTGAACCACCGACCGGTGTTCGGTGTCGGCAAGGCGCAGATCGAGCGCGCCTTTGAAGTGCTCGCTCGGAAGAGTCAACAGCGGGGCGTCGGAGACAAGAACGGCGTGCCGTCGCTCAGCTGGGACCTGCTGGAAGCACGTCTGCTTCACTCGGGCGAGGCCATGACGGAAGACGAGCTGCACAGCTGCCTCAAGGCGCTGGTGGTGAGCGCGGACGGCTCCAAAAGCGGGGTGGACGCCATGGATCGCGAGTACACGGCGCTCGCGCTGGCCGACAAGGTGCTCGGGTTTGACGACTACGATGAGGAGCAAGACGGAGAGGATGGCTCTCTGACGACGGCCATGTGATCACTTGCATCTTTTCGAAATGACCCACTGCGCACTGCCGGAGTGGCAGGCGAGCGAGGGCCGCGAGGAAGAAGGCACAGAGAAAACGCTTGAGCTTCACGCGGCGAAAGTCGAAGTGACTGCCAGCCTGCCAGACTGGCGTGGCATGGCTCGACGCCACAGCTCAACCTTACGAGCGGAAGGATTGCACAACACACCTCCTCGTTTTTTTTATCAGCGCGGAGATCCGATTGGTCGAGATACCTTGTTGGAGTCCCAGGCTTTGAGGCATTCGGACACGCTGGTCTGCACGATAGTCTAGCAATAACCGCATGCCTACGCGAACGCGACGTATCCGCTGCTCCCGGTTGCTTGACGCTTGACAGGAGAGCTCTCAGGGTCAGCGCTCCGCTTCAAAATGTCTCCACTACCGCACTCGGCGCCGTTGGTGGTGCTGCTGTAGCCGATGAAGTCATTGTCACCCAACACTTGGCGGTTCGTGACGACGTTCTCTTGCTCGAAGGGCTCACTGCTGTCGTCGACAGCCTTGGTGGATTCGTTCACGGTGCACTGAGATGTCGACGGCGTCTCATCGATGGCGATGTACCCGGACCAAACACCGCCAGCATCACCGCCGTCTTCGAGTTGTTGCCAGACATCAGCGTCTTCCTCTGGGTTGTCCGCTCTGGAGCTCACACGAGACAAAGCCAGCGCGCCGTGGAGTCGCCCCCATGCTCGCCCGACGATCGAGCGCACCGACGCACGCCGCCTGATGGTGTCGTGGTCCAGAAGCGAGACGTTGGTGGTCGAGCTCATGGCTGGTGGGTGGTGTCAGTCACTAGATGGTAGCTCGAGGAATTGGAGAGTGACGAGTGCGATCGCGTTGCGACCAAGCGGCGATGCGAAGAGGCACAGCCGTGTCGGTCTGCTGACGAGTTCAGAGTGGCCAGTTGACTGCAACCGTCCGAGCGACGCGTCGCAGTTGCCAGCGACTCTGCTGCCTCGTTCGCGGATGCTCTTGCGCCTGGGCAGTTCCCAAGAGCCGCGACTTGAGCCTTCATGCGTTGACTCCTCTGTCATCACCACGCTGGGATTGATCGAGTCAAGGCGGCAGTTGGTTGATCGTTCCCGACGAGTTCAGCTCGTTGCTTCAAGCCTTCGACCTTGTGTCCACTTGATACCACAACCACAGGAGTCGAGATGGGGAGGAGGAAGACTGAAATAGACAAGCGGCAGATGGCTCACTGGAGTCCGATGCTCTGCTCTCCTATCCCTCGGCGTCCGTGGCTCACAACGCTCTCTGACCCATTAGTGACGCATTCGGACACCATGTGGAGGCGTCTCGACAATGCGCTTCCTGATTGATTTGCCTCCTGGAGGAGAGAGGAGGTGACGAGCGGCAGGGGAAGTTGGCCGGCTGTTTGAAGGCTAGCACTCCGATGCGGACAGCTCATCAATGGGAGGAGCGTCGACTAAGCATCGCACTCCGACAAAGTCACCAACGAGCGCCGAGGGTGTAAGCCACGACACCCGATGCACCACTCAAGCCATTACCTCGTAGCTGTTCTGTGCTTGCTGCTATCACCGGCGCTCAGTGTGCTCGGAGACAGCGTCAGACCTTCCAGCAGCCAAGTATTTGCACCTGGAGTGCGCGCCAAGACGTGGAGCTTGCTCGCCAAGCTCGCTGCGAACGCGTCCAGGTGCGACCGCCAAGCTATGATGCCACTGACCGCGCAAGCCAACTCAGTCGTGTTTGTGTTCGATCATGAAGCGACCAAGTCGCGTTGACAGCCGATGAACTTGCCAGCGAGTGGTCGCCCGAGGCGCTGAGCTCCATCCCGTTGTACCGCTCATTGCCACACGAGGAGAAGAACGAACTCATGAGGGGAGTTGCCGAGCTCCAGCTCCTTGGAGACACACCAACCTCCGAGTTCGGCCGCTTGAAGGTATTCCTGGACGCCAGTGCGGTTTCCAGCGGGGACCCATCGGCGCAGTTCCTCCTTGGAGCACTCACAGAGCAGACTCCTCGGCACGACAGCGATACCTTTGCAGGCAATGACCCCGCCAGCGTGGTGCTCTTCTATGAATTTGCCAGCCGCGGAGGCTCTTTGCCCGCCACGATGGCGCTAGGCTATCGCTACCTGCACGGCTACAACGTCCCTCGCTCGTGCGACGCTGCCATGCAGTACTACCGCCACGCCGCGGACCGCGTCATCGCGGAAGAAGCATCGCGTGGGGCACTGCTGCCGTCGCAAATGTTCTCCTTGCCCGAACCAGTACGATTGTCGGACAACCACCATCGCAACGACCACCGCTTGCACCCGCAACGGGACCAAGAAGACTTCAGTCAAGCCGAGTACCTGCGTCACCGTGCTCTCGCGTCGAGGAAGCCAGAGCTGATGGAGCGCTCGGCCAGCATCGTGCTGTTCAGCGACCTGTACTGCTCGCCGTCCCCATGGAATCAGCTTGACGACGACGTGGCCGAGACGTGCTTAAGTCGTGGACAAGAGGCTGTGACGTTCCTGGAGGAGGCAGCCGGGAGCGGCAGCTACTCTGCGCGAGCATTGCTGGGCCACGTGTACGCGTTCAGCCTTGGTGGGGTAGAGAGAAATGTGAGCCGCGCCATCGACCTGTATCAAGAAGCTCTCGGGATGTCGCGAGACGCAGGGACCATCGCCGCGGAAGCTGCCAACGGCCTTGGACTGGTGTACTCGTCCGGTCTGGATGGGACACACACAGCGGACGCGAAGCAGGCCATGTCGTTCTTCAAGCTCGCTGCGGACGCTGGACTCGCTGACGGCGTGTACAATATGGCGGTGATGCTCTCCGACGCGTACCCGGCCCACGCACAGGACTACTTCGTCGCAGCCGCCGAGGTCGGGCACTTACATTCGTTGTATGAGCTCGCGCGGCTCAAAGCGATCGAGTACAGCGGCTCATCGAGAGCTTCGACGACGTGCAGCGAGGTGGTGTCGCTGTTTAAACAGGTCGCGGAGCACTCGGCGGAGCTCACACGAGTCCTGGACCTAGCGCTGGTGCACTTCAACGCTGGTTCGTGGGACAAAGCGCGGCTTCTGTATGGGATCGCGGCCGAAATGGGCTCTGAAGTGGCGCAGAGCAATGCTGCATGGATGACGGAGCGTAAGTGGACGTGGTCGGTGCGCGCCTTCAGTATCAAAGATGCCAATGAGGACTATCTGCGGCTGGTGCGGCGTGCAGCTGATCAGGACAGCCCGGATGCGTTCATTCGGCTCGGGGACTGGGAGTTCGCGCGAGGAAACCACGCGATCGCGTTGTCGCATTACACTGACGCAGACGAGATCAGCCATGGAATCTCTGGACGAGCCCTGTACAGCATCGGGTACATGCACGAGCACGGTCTGGGCGGGGCGATCCAGTCGTACGAGCGTGCAGCGCTGTACTATCTGTTTGCGGGCGATACGGAGCGCGTCATGTGGCTCCCGATGGCGATGCTGCGCTACAAACTCCAAGTTCAGATGGCTGCCGCAAGATTGCAAGCAGTGTCCGACACGATACTGTTGGCGGTGAGGGAGATGTGGACTCGATCAGTGATATCTACGGACTCCAAGACACAAAGCGATGGTCAAGTCGAGGTGTCGAGCGATGCTTGGGAGCGAACGTCGGTCGACGCTTGGGCTGATAGCGAAGATGCAAGAAGTCAGCGCACCCAACAAGTCAAGTCACCCGACGTGGATGCGACTTCGCCATCTGCTCACTTGGAGTTCGCGGGCGCACTTCAATTCGCAGGCCAGGAATCTCAACTGGACGTGGAGCTGTCGACGCCATTGCTTGGCATCGAGTTCCAGGACTTCACGGTCGAGTCGTGGGTTTGCAGCGACGCTTCAACCGATCTTGATGCGCCGGAGGGCAATCGACAGTCAATGATGCTGGTCGACGCGCTCGACAACTTCCAAGTCGAGCTCGTCCCGGATCCTCGCGAAGGGAGCGCGTGGCAGGTTCGTTTCCGCAAGTTTTCGCTGGTTCGTGTCGATCGCCCGGAGATGTCGGTCGTATTCGTTGGCGCATCGCTTCAAAGCGAGCGATGGTATCATCTCGTGCTCACTTTCGACGCCCGGACGCAGACCATCGCGCTGTTTGTCAACGGCCAAGCGTGCGGTCAGTTTTCGATGCAGCCCCGCCGCTTCAGTGAGCTTAGTGACGATCTCGTTGATGTGGATCGATCAGCCGCCAGTCGGATCGTGTCGATCGGTAGCAGCTTATCCCGACACGTCGACGCAGCTAACGTTGTGGGCTTTCGAGGACAGCTCGCGCGCTTTCGGGTATGGCGTGAGCGCATACTGCCTGGGCAGATTCCTCGGCTCATTGATTCAACGGACGCAGATACCAACCCAAGCACAGCAATGGCGATTCGCGAGCAGCTCGCAATCGACCTGCGATGTCACATGCAACAGCGCTCGATGAGCGTTGACGGCACGATCGCCGACGCCCAAGTGCTCAATGGTGACCGCTTTGTGCCTTCAGCACGCGGCATGCGGTTGCGAATGATTCCGTTCCCACCCGCGGTGGTGTAAGCCTCGGTTGGAAGAGTGCCTCGACTGCTGGAATGGAGAAAACAGCAAACACTGCGCGTTGAACGCGGTGGACATCGAGAGAAGGCAAGTTGACAACGATGCTGTATGCATTATTGCCATTCTAGTAGCACTCGGGTACGAGCCTCCGAGTGTGGGCTCCTAATCGGATCACTACATCGCTAATCAAACGCGAGTTCGATACTTGGGAATGCGTTGAAGCCATTCGGACAGACCTCGCGCTTGACGGTTCTGATCGCGTCGTTCATGATCTTGATGAACGAGCACTCGGCCCAGACCTCCTGTTTCTTTCGCGCGCGCTGAACCGGATCGCTGAAGAACTCATTGATGCCGTCCCACTCGCTCGCAGGTGGCAGCTTGAGGATCGGAGACTCGCAGTCCACGACATTGCTTGGTACCTTGTGCTTCCAGTACAAGTACTGCTTTCCTCCCGGGTTGGCGTATCCGTACAACTCACAATGGTGCATCATCACGGGCGGTTCGAGAACGGGTGCCACAACCTCGAGGGAATCGGCGCAAGGGTTCAGCTCTTGGTCGGTGAAGTCCCAGTACTGATGGCCGTCGTCGCTGGACTTGGGATGCGTGATGCCCAAGTTATTCAGCTTCGTGTGCTTGATCCCGTGGTTCGCCGCCGCCATCGAGTACGCGTACATCTCAGCTTCCCACTTATCGGTCGCGTGGCGCGCCTTGATGCAAAAGTCGCAGTAGTCGTCGATCATGCGGAGGAAATCGTGGCGCGTCACGATGTACGGCGGCCCAATTGCTGCGTAGTATTCCCGCGCGTCCTCTTCGACCACGTCCAGACACGGCTGGTGAGGCGAGTCACACACCTTGGCCAGGCTCTCGTCTTGTCCGGGCCCGTAGAACTGCGAGCCCAAAATGGTTGTCCAGTCCTGAGCCATCGCGACTCCGTCCGCGACGGTGTCGTTCACGGTGTTGATGTCTCGAATGCCACGGTAATACTCACTCACGTCTCGCCCCGTGTTGACCTCCAGCGGGCGGAAGAAGATGAAGTCGATGTCGATCAGCGTGATGATGTCGTGCTTCACAGAAGGGATGGCGCTGCGGAGGAAATGGCGGAGTCCGAAGGGCTTGTTGTACGCCAAGTAGTCGTCCGAGACGTCTGGCACCGGATTCTTGGAAAAGTCAGGCGTGAAGTGCACGCGGAAGTCGTAGTAGAACGTTGGCTCCTGCAGCACTTGGATCATCTCTTCGTCCGAGCAGGCAGAGAGGATCGCTGTGATCGGCCCGCGCTGGCCGGCGCGCGTTGCCGAAATCTGCAACAGCGACTGCAGCAGGAAGCGCTTGTTCTGGCTGCACGTGGCACTGAAGACGATGTGCATCTGGCTGTCGTCGTGGTCTCCCGGGTACGGCCGGAGCGCGGAAGCCTGTTCGGCCTCCCCAGCTTCCTCGGTCTGCTCAATCTCCTCTGCATGATCAGTCTCCTCTGCATAATCAGTCTCCTCTGCATGATCAGTCTCCTCCATCTGCTCAGTCTCCTCTGCGTGCTCAGTCTCCTCCGCATGCTCAGCCTCCTCGCTCGACGCACTATTGCTCCGGCTTTCGTTGTCGGTGGCCACGGCGTCGAACGCGGCAGACGTCGCGCTCGACTCGCTGGACGATTGGTTCTCTGACAGCATCGCCACGGCTTCCAAGCCCGAGCCGTCTTGCGCGTTGCCATTCGAGTGAAGCATCGCTATCCGGGCCGAGATGGATCCTGGCTCGACTTCGATCGCGCGAGCGGCACTCCCCGTGCGTGCCCACTCGCTGCCCTCTCCTCGCTGCTCGATGCCGCGGTAGTTGACAGCTGCCAGCATCACCACGACGACCACGAGGAGAGCTGTTGTTCGTCGCCATAGCACCGCCTCGTCCGTTCTGGCCGAGGGTATCGCGTGCATTCTGGCGGGTGATCAGAGCGGGACGGAGTTGAGGAGCAGCAGCAACACGAGAAGCAACCGTGAGCAGCCCTCGACGTCGCTAACAATGGACTGCCAGCGCTTGGTCGTGCCGAGTTGAGGCGAGGACTGGCTGGTCTGGAGTCTGGAGGCTACAGACTGTCGGAATCGCGTCCGCACTGAGTTGGAAACGACAAATTGGCGATTGGACGACTTGCTCATGTGCTCGCTCGCTCAGATGCGCCGCTTCAGGAGCGCGCGCGTCCTCGGAAATGACATGGAGCAATGGTGTGCAACGGATCGGTAACCGATCCTTTCTGGCAAGAATGAGCAAGGGAAGGATCTGGCTGGCACGGAAACCGAGCTCAAGTCCTCCGTTTCAGCGCCACTTGCAACAAGGAGCAGGGGCGCCCACAGTGGACAGAGTCGCCTGCTGGCTGTCGATCATGATCCACGCCGCGAACGCCACGCACTCGAGTTCAGACGCAGCACGAAGCCATCAACTGCCGCTTCGAGTGTGGGACCGTCCTGGTGACACGTCGGAATTCCCAAGGAATACTTCTCTGATCCAAAAAAGAACGAGCAAATGGGCTAAATTAAAAAACCTCGCTGGACGACTATTGGCCAATATTCAAAATTATCGAGGCCGATGCCAACCACTAAAACATCGACAGACGGCACTCATTCCTCTGCGCT
>JAADYF010000628.1:0-16636 GCA_023338175.1 Phytopythium delawarense
GGAAACGATTGAACCGCGTTGCAGTACTCAGCCTTCGGCTGCGTCCGTTTACCCACGGCGAGTCACAATCACGACTGTAGTTAATATTGCCACATGATCATCGGTGGAGCTTGACGCTCGCGCTCACTTTTCCAAAACATCCGTCTCGTCCCGCCTTTTTTTCCCCATTAAAACTGCCTTTTGCAATGATACATGGTGTCCGATTGCGCCAGCGGGCACACGACGACGCGCCGGTGCTCGTGCAACTTCACACTCCGTTGTTGGTTACCATCCGTCAGGGTCTTTCTTAGGTGGCGTCGCCATGCGCTTCAAGCTGTCGTTTCGCGCTGGAGTGTCGGTGAAGTTGCTAATTTTGAACCAAGTCGTCCGGGGCGGCACGACGACGACGCTTCCGCAACACACCAGTCCTGGCGATGGACGACCTCTCACCCAACTCGTATGCGATGAACTAAGGACAAACTGCTTTGATCTGTTGTCACGCAGTCTTGATTCCGAGTCGGACGATTCATTCTGAGGTTGTGCGAAGGTTGCGTGAAATATCAAGAATGGAGCTGGAACCAATCTCACCTGACAAATAAAACCGCTTTAGGTTTGAAAAATCAAGTGATGGTTTATTGAGAAGAACGTTGTGGTTACGAATAGTAACCCTTCCCGCATGCGGTACGTTGGTTACGCCGGCTTCATCACACGCGTAACTCACGCGACGGCAGAAGCTGCAGGCACTGCATCTTGCCCGCCGACGCAGGAAGGAAGCCCGCGCACACCTTCATCCCCTGCTCGAGGCCCGACGAGGCCGACCCGGCGAGGATGGCGATCTTCTACTGCCTGGTGGCCAACCGGCACTGCCCGCTGGCCGAGTACAGCCACGGCGGGGACAAGAAGATGAACGACTTCGCGCTCAAGCTGCTCAAGAAGCTCATCTTCGCGGACGCGGCCGTCGAGTCGGTGGCCTACGAGGGCAAGAACTACAGCTACCGCGTGGAGGACGAGGTCGCCTACGTCTGCGTCACGGACGAGGCCTTCGGCAAGAAGTACGGGTGCTTGTGATCGCAGTCGGACAGCCGAGGCGAGTCGGAGACTGAACTCTCTTCTCTGATCGGTTGACAGCTCGGCCGCGCTGTTCCTCAAGCACATCAACCAGTTGTTCGACAACGAGTACGGCATCCGCGGCAAGGCGACCAAACTCAAGCTGGACATGAACCGCGAGTTCGCGCCGATCCTCAAGAAGGAGATGGTGCGTCTTCGGTGGCAAGCGAGTACTCGTGGTGGTGGTCTGACGAGAGGAGTGGTGGCTTTTACCACGCACAGGAGACGTACTCGTCCGCCAAGGGCACCGAGAAGCTGCAGGCGCTGAAGAAGGACCTGGACAGCGTCAAGGACTCGGTCCAGCAGAACATGAGTACGCGCCTCGCCCTCCTCCTGCAATGCTCCAATGATCATCCAATGACGCTCACTGCTTGTGGTGCTGACGCTTGCAGCCAAGGTGCTCGACCGCGGGGACAAGATCGAGCTGCTGGTCGACAAGTCGGAGCAGCTCAAGTCCGTTACCTCTATCGGCTCCGTTCTCCTTGACCCGAATGCCAAGACTGACACGATGCGTCGGTGTACTCTTGATGATCGTCCCGCGCAGCTCGCAGTCCGCCGCGTTCGCCCAGTCGAGCAAGAACCTCCGACGCCACCTGTGGCTCCAGAACGTCAAGATGATGGCTGCGATCGGCGTCGCTATCGTTGTATGTTGTCCGCCTCCCGCTCGCCAACGGCTTGTGCTTGACTCGTCCTAACGCCTCGTTTTCTCCTGCGCTCGATTGACCAGATTTTCCTTATTCTAGTGTTCTTGTGGGTGAAGAAGAAGGCCTCGTAGACAAGAGGCTCGATGGTTGGCGCCACCGCGAGAATGCAATCCGAACCACTGCTGTCAGACTCTACTGCGTCTTGCTCTTGCCTGCTGCTGGCTGGTGCGCTTTGCTGAGCAGCATAGCGGCGCACGCGGTGGAGACGCCCAGAATGGCGCTGCATCCGTAGAAGAGTTGCTCGCTGGTGGCGTATCGCTCGGCACCGGTACCCAGCACGACCAGCACGTTCGTGGGCAGCCGGAAGTTCCCGAGCGTCGTACTCAGTCCTTCGGTCGCGAAGTACCGCCCACGGAGCGCCGCGCAGCACGGCGTGAAGGCTCCGACGCACACCTCAAACAGGACAAAGCCAACTAGCACACGCGAGAACCCCGGTTGGCCCTGGACGTCACACACACAAGCGCACAGAGCATCAGGGCCAACGCATCTGTACATGTGAAGCGAATGCACCAGACTTACAGTCGTCGCAGCGAGAGAGCAGGTTGCCACCGAGCCGGTCACGACGGCGATGCACTCGATTGAGACGGGAATGCCCTGCAGCAAATCGAACAGCTTGCCGCCGATGGCGATGCTGAGCATGAAGCTTGAGAAGACGAGGCCGCTTGGCACGTCGGACTCGGGTGCGACGGACTCCAGCGTCGGATACCACAAAAATACTGCAGTTGACGCTCCGTGAGACTCATGTATCCGATCCGAACGATGATGGAGGTCTTACCGAAGATGTACATGGCTCCCTCGAACAGCGAGTAGGCAAAGCCGAGCGAGTAGCACTTGAGCCTCGCATCACTAGCGACCTCACGTCTCACAGCCTCGTCTTCAGCGCCACCACCATCGCTACTGCTGGTCGGCTCGGAGGCCTTGGTGCCGAAGTTCTCAGGCCATTGGAAGACGAAGGCAGCAGCGACCGCCGTGACGACCACGGCGACTCGGAACGGGCCGATCTCGCCCATCGCATCGGCCGCCACCTGCGCCACTAGACCAGCGACGACAGCCAGGATGCCGTTGGCCTCGGACGCGATCGCGAACGTCTTGGACAAGCTGCGCTCGTCGAATCCTGCGGCAAATCACACGTCGAGGGCGATGAGTTCGACGGCCGAAGTCCAGTTCGAAGCAGACGGACGTGCCTCGCGCCTTGTGCTCCGTCACCATCCAGCTCTCGAACGCACAGAAGAGCAACGCGGTGGAGACGCCGCCCAGGACGCGGCCGAAGAGGAGGACGGCCATGCTGTCGACGTTCTCCAGCACGTTGATGACGATCTGCGGCGTCTATCAGTCCCCTCGGAGCGATGGCTGCAGTGGGATGCAAGACCGACGCACGCACCTCTAGTGCGCAGTACACCAAGCATGCGCTGCGCCTGCCGCACGCGTCGACGACGGGGCCAACGACGCCTCCAAAGACGGCGGACGACAGGAATCCGGTCAAGAAGAGCGCGCCGACGTCCAGCCCGTAGCTCTGCCGTCCATAGGACGCGTGTTAGAGCATCTCCGATACGTCGCCAGGCTTCAGAAGACGACCGCACCTGGTACAGGCTGTACATGTGCGTTCCTTGCAGCCAGTCGGCGAACATGACGAGTCCGTAGACCGCCAGATACTGTCTGCGGAAGCGTTGCAGCTCGATATCTCGACCGTCTTCACCTCCGGCGTTATCGGTCGCCGTGCGGGCTCCTTGCGCGCTCTGAGACCGGATAGAGCGGCCAACAACACAGCCGATGACCTTGTCGACGACGTGGACTGCACACAGCAGCAGCAGCAGCCCCACGAACGTCGCGGTGGCCCACGGCGGCCATCTCGGCGCCTCCATCTCGAACACTTTGACACTGCTCGTGACGGTATCAGAGGTTCCTCAGGTTATTCAAGCGGTTTGTATCGAATCAGGTATGAGTCTGTCCCATCAGCAGCCACAAGCAGTTGGCATGGCGAACGTCAAGAGCGAGGTTACTGCACCTGCTGCTGCTGTTGCCCCTGCTGCTGCTGCTGCAGCTGCAGCGGCGAGCGAGACGATCGACTTGACGGGGGTGTCGGATGAAGAGCTGGAGGAGAAGCCCGAGGTGGTCGCGGCGCGATCTGATACCGCACCGCCGGACGCACCGCCGCAGCCCAAGTGCCGGCGATGCAACCAAGAGCAGCTCGCGATCGAGAGCCCTGAGCCGCTGCCGGCGACCACGTTCGGGTACCGCGAGCTCGTCCAGTGCGCCTGCTGCCTGAGGATGTTCGCGGAGAAAGATGAGCGCGCTTTCAGCTAGAACCAGCGCGTCCGCGGCGGGCTGCTGCGGCGCTGCAAGGGCTGCGACTACGCCGGGTACATGGATCTCTTCCGCGATTTGCTGCGGCTGAACAAGGCCAACGGAGTGCTGAGAGAGCTGAACGAAGCTAAGGAGGCGGCAGGGAGTGACGAAGTCGCGGCGGTCCACGCGCAGTCGCGGGTCGTGCGCGAGGCCTTCGGACTCGACTACCATCGCGCGTGGTTACAGCACGAGCAGCCAAGACAAGACACGGTTTTCACACCCCAGGCCGGCGACGACGTCGTCGTCTTCCCGCACATGTACCATACCTTCACGCTCTACGCGGACCTCGCTTTTGGCATCGCCGAGTATGACCACACGAAGTTCAGCGGCGTTATTGCCGCCAAGTGCCGCGTGGTCGACGTCGAGTACATCTACCCCGACGCCAACCTCTTCTGCGAGTTCAACTTGGTGCTGATCCAAGTGACGCTGGCGGTGCTGGCCGTCTGGAAAGAGGAATCGGAGACGGGAGGCAATCGCAAGCGCAAACGCACGGAGGACCAGGAAGCCCGTGACCCGTTCGACTTCAAGCAGCCTCTGCAGGGAGATTTCACGAACGTGAACGACAAGTTCTCCAAGGTCCGCGTGGATGGCTCGGCGATCCGAAGATTCACCTTCAAAGTGCTGTGCTGCCCTCGGTATCTCGAGAAGGTTATCGTGCTGGACTCGGTGTTTGAGCTCGGGATCCGCTCCGGGTGGCAGGTGGGCGACCGCGTGCAGTCGTCTGTGATGCACCTCGACGAGTACGGCGAGCCAACGTTCAAGGAGACACTGGTGGGTCCGATCGTGAGCATGTGTCGAGGCATTTCCTCCCTCGATGAGCGCTATCTGGATCATATCCAGCGGAAGATCCTGACCGTTCGGGTTGATTTGGAGGATCAAGAAGACGAAGACGAAGACGGTCGAGAGGCGGCAAAAGATATCGGGCCGTGGGAGCTTCAGCACGTGGACGAGAGCCGCCAGCACATGACGCTATGGCGCGATAGCTGCTGCACCTCGACGCGTCGACTCCATTCTCGGCGAATCAGTGACGACGCCAAGCAGAATCTGCTGGTGGCGCTCGATCGCATCATGGAGTAGCACTGCTTCGAATATTTCATCAGTCTCACCGACTCGTCGGCGGGTCCAGACTATTATGCGAT
The DNA here is from genome assembly GCA_023338175.1 of Phytopythium delawarense. Classification (NCBI taxonomy): domain Eukaryota; phylum Oomycota; class Peronosporomycetes; order Pythiales; family Pythiaceae; genus Phytopythium; species Phytopythium delawarense. The sequence goes on from JAADYF010000628.1 coordinate 5,276, forward strand.
CGTCGCGAACCCGATGGATTTGAGAAGAGTGCGCGCGCGAGTGCAGCATGGTTACTATCGTCAGTACGAAGCGCTGCTGTCGGACGTCCAAACCATTCGTCGCAACACCCACGAGTACGAGCGGCCCAAGAGCTGCCACGTCGCGAATGCGGACCGACTGTACGAGACAGTGGAGGAGAGCGTGAGATCGATCTGGGGCGAGGATTTCATTGCGCCAGGAACCGAAAAGCTCGTGTACTACCCCAACGAGATCGTCGAGCAGGAGCAAGCGAGCGCTCCAAGACACCCAGTCAAGACGGAGCGAGCCTAGAGAGCGTGGATAACTGGACATCATTTTTAATCGAGCAGCGTCATTGAAGGAGAACCTGCGGGACTGGAAGGCGATCGACTGCACTGATCACTGAGTCCCAAGTCGACAGCAACTTCATGAGAAGTGAAAAGGTACTCATCCTGAACGATGCAAAGGCTGGTCAGCGCAATTGTTGAATGGAAGCAGTCGCTATCACAGTGGGTCAGATTGTGAATGAGCGAATGGATACACCTCACTTCATCGCTGGACCACCAGCAAGCAGGTCAAGCGGGACGACACCACGATCTCATTCAACAACCGCACCATCACCCGACATACTTCACGACGACAGTTGCTGGCACACTGAGCACCTCCACACCCATCGAGCGACCTTTTCGACTTCGCCGCTCACCAAGTCAGCAGCTCATTCATCAACTTGCGCGCCTCGGCTCACGAGTGGCACCGCATCCAGATCCTTTCCTCGGGTATGACGCGCTCAACGGCGCCTTCACCGACCCAGGACGTCGAGTACGCCGCCGCGAAGACGCCAGATGGATTCGACCGTCGCGTCCATACGTCTGATCGGCCGTCGGCGAAGCACTGGCATGTTGCCGGGCTCGGACAGCTCGTGATCTTCGCGTCGATCTTCGTCTTCACGTTCGCCCAGTTCTTCTACTTCTCCACGAGCTACGAGTCGCTCAGCCCCAAGATCGGCGCGTGGTTCGGTGTCACTGAGGACGGTGAGGGGCACAGCGAGATGGTCATCCCCATGTACTTCTTCCTCTTCACAGTTCTCCCGGTCGTAGTCTCCGTGCTCGTGTTCGAGCTCTTGTGCAACTACAATGTGCACCGGATCACCTCAAGCTACGCGGTCAAGATCACGTCCGTGCTTTGCCTCAAGCCGCACGTCAGCAGCTGGGTCTCTCCATGGAGCCGGGGCGAGGTCCTCTTTGCGGTTGTGCTTCTGGGCGGCAACGTCAACGTCTTCTACTACTACTTCAACGCGTGCGTGATCTACTACCGAGACAGCGACCTGGAACTCAACTTCTCCGCCTATCTCGACTGCTGTGGGCTCGGCATGGGCTACGCCAGCATGTTCAACATGGCGTTCCTCTTCCTGCCTTCGACGCGCAACAGCACATGGATGGAGTTCCTCGGCATTTCGTATGCCAACGGCATCAAGTACCATCGGTGGGTCGGTGTTCTGACTGTCATCACCGCCTTGCTTCACACCATCTTCTACTACTGGATGTACATCCGCATGGACATGTGGTCCATGATGTCGCTTCCGTGTTTCCACTGCGATGCTGGTGACGACGGAAAATCGGGGTGGATGAACTTCTTAGGCTTGATCGCGCTCATTGCCATGCTGCTCATCGCTGCCACATCCATCCCGTTCGTGCGGCGCCGGTTGTACGGCGTGTTCTACAGCGTTCACCACCTCTTCATCGTCGCAGTGGTCTTCTCCGTGTTGCACTACAACTCGATCATCATGGCGATCCTGCCCACCTTCGTGCTCTACCTCATCAGCCGCACAATCTCGAGCTCCAACGGTTCGACGCCAGTTCTCGTGAGAGAGTTCGCCGTCTTGGGCACGGACATCGTCAAGATCGTTATCCGGTCCGCGGTCAGCGACACCGATACCTTCCAGCTCGGCCAGTTCGTGTACCTCAACATCCCAGCCATCTCCAAGCTGCAATGGCACCCGTTCACCATCGCGTCGTCACCGCACACGAACCCCGACTCGATCACCATCTTGCTCAAGGTGCATGGCAACTGGACCACTCAACTCGCCAAGTACGCCGACACGTGCAAGGAGAACGGCATGCTGCCCGTCGTTTTCATGGATGGGTTCTACGGCGCGTCGCTCGAGTTGTACGACAAGTACTCAACCGTGACCCTGGTGGGCGGCGGAACGGGCGTCACGCCGCTCCTCGCCATCTTGGAGACCATGGTTGCAAAGCTGGCAGAAGGTGATGCGCCGAGACAGAGGGTCTTCTTCATCTTCACGTTCCGCGAGCTCGCATTGCTGGAAGAGATCCACCCGCTCCTCATGCATATCAAGGAGCTCGATCCGCAAGGGAACTACTTCTCCACACGGCTGTCCCTCACCAAACAGCCCACCAACGAGCAGTTGGAGACGCTCGTCAACCAAGATCGACTCACGGGCAAGTCTCCTGCAATCACCTCCGATTATGACAAGGCAGTGTGCCAGACCACGCCACTACCGTTCTCCGCACCAGTCCGGTCAAGCCTGAGCAAGTCGGTGCTGTACCTGGCAGCCTTCTTCATCGTCTGTGTTGTCCTCACGGCTTTGAAGTATGGTCAGAAGATCCAAGTAAACAACGCAAACCTGTGGCCGCTGCAGAACTTTGTCGAGATCACGGTGGTGTCCCTCATCGTCCCAATCGTCACGGCCGTGTTTGTGCTCGTGGATCGCAAGTGGCGCTCACCGCTGCCTGCTTCATCGTCCACGACGGCGTCGGCCGCTGACTGGCACGGCCCGAGCGATGTCCACACCTTCCAAGACTTGGTGGCCGAGCACGGGGTTAATATGAGCGCTCGTCCGGACATGCGCATTGAGCTGACATCCGTTCTGGACGAGCACAAGCAGCGACCAGCCACTCACGCGGCCAACGACAGCAAGCCGCTTGGAGTGTTCGTCTCCGGCCCGAAGACGCTGAAGGAGGCGGCGATCCACGCTGTCGCCGAGCTTGGAGCGATCAACTTTGACGTTCACGAAGAGGAGTTCGAACTGTAGGGAGTTGTAGGGAGTTGTAGGGAGTTGACACGATGCACAACACGATCCAATTGATGAACGACCATCTTCACGTTGCCATTTTCGTACCCTGTCACAGATGGCATCAGATGTCATCTGAATCAGAGTTCGAATAAGGTCTGAGCGGAAGCGGTGCCAATGGTTGGGCACAAGACATTCGCACCCGAAAGGCCAACGCGAGCGACTGATCGACGATGGAGGTGCTGCGTTCGACGCCGCTGAGTGACAAGGCGGCCGCCAAGCTGCTCAAGAAGTTCGTGGACGCCAAGGAGGGCGAGGAGAACGCGGACCTTGTGGTGCGTCGCGGGTTTTGGCGTGGTCTGTCGTGTGGTGGAGGGCGAGCGGCTGACGGATAGAGTGGCGCGCAGGTGAACGACGAAGTCAAGGCGCAGCTCGCGCAGGTGCTCGAGTTCCTGCAGAAGCAGCAGGAGCAGACTGTCGCGCAGTAGGCAGAGGACGCGCAGACCGAGACGCTCGCGCAAGGCCAAGCGGAGGAATAGAGACTGTATATTGGCGCTACGCATGGCGTGAAGGTGTCTGGCTCGTTGCGTTCAGGACAGCGTTCATCGGTCTGGTCTGGAGTCGACCCGGCCATCAGTGCTGAGGAAGAGCCCCGCAGTCTCCAAGTAGAAGCGCTTGCGGAGGTGGCGAGATTGTACGAGAGCAGAATGCCAGCCAGTCGCGATGGACTTGGAAGCGATCGATCCATTCGAGATCGGCCAGCCAAGATGCGTGCACGGATCTGTACGCTCCGCGGTAAAGAACTGGTGCGGCGTGGCTCGACACTCGGCGCAGTAGCATACTGCATCACATCAGGCATTGATTCATATCGGACTGTGGAGCCCATAGTGGACGTCGACCCCATGATGGCGTCCATCGTGTGATCCGAAGGATAACTCTCGAGAGTTGCGCGGACGTTGCTGATGCACCGACAATCCTGATGGGCCTCGGCCAGCCGCGATGGTGGAGCCGGCACCGAAACGCTCGCTGCACTTGCTTGGCGAGCCAGTCAGCGCTGGAGCAATCTTCGCCAGCATTTGATGTCCAACTGCACGCACTACCGAGCGCGTGACCTCGGAATCCGCCCAGCTTTGCATGGAGCCATCGTCGGGTACGTCGCTCTCTATGAAACGCCCTCCATGCACTCGCTCGGGTTGCTTGGTCGCCATTTGGCGCCGCTCTGGTCCGACACGTTGTGTCCACTGGACACTGTCCAGCACCGTTCTCTATGCGGATTTACAGTGCATTGGCGCCGAGACGGGAACCTGATCTTGTCTGCCTGGACCGATTTCAGCCAATTGGTGTCCGATCCCATCTCCTTTTCAGCGAATCGGAGCGCTGCTTGAAGACCCGTTGGCGAGTCGCTGACTTGTGTCCCTCTTGCTGCAACGAAAGTGGCAAGTGTACAGTTCGGCCATACAAACGCCAAGATGTTTGCCCCCCACCAGCTGCCACGCCCCCTCCCAGCCGGCCCGATCAAACATGACGGGCACGAAAAGGCGTTCCTCATCTTGCCCCCCACTATACCATGCGCTTCCTCGACGGACCAGCCGGCAGCGACCGTCGAACGCGCCGCCGCCACCGGTCGTGGTTGCCGCGCACCTTCCAGCGGCGCCTTCTGTATTCCCGGATGCGAAGGATCATCCGGCTGGCCCTCGGGAGGAGATCGCGCACGAGCAGATTTCGAGGATCTCCCGCCGTGCCAGTTGCTGTCGTCGACACTTGACCCGAACTCGATCCACAGTCGCTGTCTGAGTTTCCCCCGAGAGAGAGAGAAAGGGCAACCAGCCAGGCGGGCGGGAAAAGAGCGAGTCCGACCGCTCGTCTGCCCGCCCGTGTGCTCACGGTGGTATAATTGAACCGGAAAGGACAGGAAAGGCACGGCGAGGCAAGCCGACCAGGCAACTGCGTCGCCCACAACACGATTCGACCGGACGGGCGCAGGTGGCAGGCTGGTTGCCTCTTATCCGCCGCCGACTCGGTACGCTATACGCAGCGCCTGTTTAGAAAGGACACACGCGGGGAAGGCAACATGCCGCCCGTGCCCGCGTCGCCGGCGTCGCCGCAGCGCCGCAGCGATGTGACCTACATGCCGTACCACGAGGGACTCGTGAACGCGCACGCGCCGCCCGTGCGCGCCAGCCTGTCCAAGCCGCGCGCGTCGCTGCTGAGCGCGCACACGCGCTTCGGGCCGGCGGACTACGACGACGACGACGACGACGTGTCGGACGACCCGCCGTGGATGAACGCGCCGCGCGGGTCGCTGCAGCCCGCCCTGCCGTCCACACTGCTCAAGAAGGCGTCCTCGGGCTACTCGACCATGACGTCCGACTCGACGCCGCCCGCCAGCCCGCCGTCGAGCGACACGCAGGTATCCAGCGGAGACGACGACGACGACAAGGCGGTGGTCAAGACCACTGTCAAGGTGACGACGAGCCCTGTCACTTCATCGCCTGCCAAGCTGACGCCAACGCCGACACGCGAGGATGACGAGGAAGAGGACCAGCAGGACTATTTCCCGCCGCAGCCGCAGATGCGCAAGCCGACGCCGATCGGCGGGAGCGCGCGCAGCGTGCGGTCCAACGGACCCTCTCCGGTCAAGGCGGCCGTCTCGCTGCGCAAGTGCAAGTCCATGCACGTGGACACTGGTGCGTCGCCCACGCCGACCGCGCCGGTTGTGCAGCTGCGCAAGGCGCGCAACTCCCGCGGCAACTCCGAGATCACGCGGGTCTCGTTCGAGAAGAAGGCACCCAAGCCCGAGCGACCGCAGCGCCAGGCGGCAGCGCAGCCCTCGAGCTCAGGCGTTACGTCTCCGCCTGGATCCTCGCGCGGGTCTTCCCACATGACTGTGCGGGAGTCTACGTTTGAGATCCGCGACTCGATGATGAGTCCGTCGATGCGACCGGGGTTCCGCCAGAGCAACAGCAACAAGAACGTCGGTGTGCGCGAGTCCATGACCAAGTATCGCCCGAGCGATTTGACGCTGGAGGACTTGCAGACGAACATGCAACGCGACAGTCTCGCGCCGGCGCTGCACGCCAGCGACTTGATGGGCAGCAGCCGTGGCTCAATCATGTCCAGTAGTCGCAGCAATGCCGATACGATGTTCGGTAGCAGCCGCAACTCGGTCAATCACTTCGGCCCGCGAGTCACGGAGGAAGGGCTGTCGAACTTCCTGCGCGCTGTCAAGACGGGCAACATGCTCATGATCAAGGCATGCATGCAAGACCGCAATACGGAAGTCACGGAACGCGATCCCGTCCACGGCCAGTCGGCGCTGCACATCGCCGTGCGCTTTGGACAGTTCAACATGGTCAAGCTGCTGTGTCAAAAGAAGACCCGCGCGCTGCTGATCGACTCGGTCGACAACCGTCAGAACACCCCTCTGCACCTTGCTGCCGCCAAGTCGCGTCGCATCACCAAGTTTTTGCTCGAGCAAGGAGCGTCCGTGTCTCGCGTGAACGCTCGTGGTCAGACGCCGCTGGGTGTTCACATCCTGACCGCAAAGCGTGACGATCCGCTCATCACCGAGATGATGCTGCAGCACAAGTCGGACCCGAACCAGTCGCTTGGAAACAGCAACCTGCTGCACAAGGCTGTGGACCAAGGCTTCCATGAGATTGCGTACCGGCTTGTTCGGCATGGTGCTCGACTTGACTCCAAGGACGAGAAGGGCAAGATGGTTTTCGACAAGGTGAACCGCAAGATTGTGCGTGAGTTGTGCGGTCGCATCGCCTACCCGCCTGTGTGGGTCCCCAACGAGGAGCGCAAGAGCTGCATGCTTTGCTCCAAGAAGTTTAGCCGTCTCGGCGTTGGCGTGCGCCGTCATCACTGCCGTCACTGCGGCCGCATTTGCTGCGGGTCATGCTCCCACGTGTCGGTCGAGACGGACGATTTCCCGGAGGCGTTTTCGGGCATGATCAACCGCGGACCCCACAAGAACGACCCGTCGAGCAAGCAGCGCGTGTGCAAGACGTGCGACCACGTGTTCCAGGAGCGCGCAAAGAAGGAGGCCCTCGACGGGTCCTCCCGCAAGTCGCGCAAGTGGTCGGAGGACTTTATGCAGAAGGTCGTGGGCATCTCGTGGGAAGAGCTGAACCGCGACCCGTCCTCCAGCACGAATGGCTCGCGGAGAGGCTCCATCGTCTAATACCGACCTATTGTCAGGCAAGAGACTGGGATTGGGCAATCCACCAAGGGAAGTGGACGCACAACGCCTACCTCGAGGAAGATGAAGCGAATGCGGAGAACAAAGTGCATGGGTATCGATGTGCTTGTGTGTTGTAAAGTAAGTTGGCCTTCGCCGTTCATTCCAACTGGCCTCCATCGCGATCAGTCAAAGCAACCAAAGGAGATCTGCGCCATGGCGATCGTGGGCTTCTGCTTGAGCGTCGCGAGGCGGTCGCGGTACTGCAGTCCGTAGTTGACGCTCTCCTGGCGCGCGCGTGGCATCTTCTCCGGCGGCGTCGGCGGCTTAATGGATGTCTTCTGGCTCGAGTGGCCCATCATGAGGCGGTGCGCCGCCGCGATCTGCTGTGGACCAGGCACGACCGCCGCCTTCTTGTCTCCGTGATCGCCGAGAAGCCACCGCGCCTTGTCGGTGCCGGTGAAGCCAAAGCAGTCGCGGCCGACCTGCTGGTCTCGACGGATGGCGCCGCTGATCGGAGGCAGCGCGGACGCACTGCCGTCGTCTTCCTGTTGCCGCCGATGCTGAAGCGGAGCCGAGAAGCGCATCTGCAGCTCGCTCATGTGGCTCTGCGACGCGTCCAGCATCTTCCGGTACTTGCTTTCGAGCAGCGGCGCACCCGGCGGCGGATAGATGCGCACGAAGTCCACGAGTTGCTCCGTGTCGTCGTGGCTCTCGGGTTGAGGCGGCTCGGCTGCATCCTCGCCAGACTCGCAGTCGGCAGCGGTCGGTGATGCCTTGGCCCGGGTCTTCGTCTTGGAGTTCGAGTCGGACGTGCACGTGGTGTCGTCAGCGAACTCGGCGAGGCGGCGGCCATACTTCTTGGCCAGATGCCGGTCCAATGCATCCTGGCGCTCGGCGTACTTGGTCATGATCTTGTCGACGTCGGTGGCGCGTTCAGGCGCCATGGCGGCGTAGTACCTTGCCAGCACCTCTCTCAAGACGTCAAGACTCCACTGCTGCTTCTCCCGATTCGTCACACGCTCGCGACGGTCACCGTCGGTGGACCAACTGCTGTCGTTGTCATCATCCTTCCCACTGCCATCCGAGCCTGTCGATGGAGACTCAGGTTCGTCCGTCTCGGGATGTTGCGCCTGCTGACGCTGCGACTTGCCCTTGATGGGCGGCAGATCCGCGAGCTGGTTGTCAGCTTTGCTCGCATCCCTGCCACCACCGACGCCGCTGGCTCCGTACAGCCGCTGCTGCGTGCTCCGCGCCTGGGCTTCGTCGTAGCGGTCCTTGTCGTCGGGCGAGATGCCGAGGATGTCGAACGTCTGCGAGATGAGACGCTCCTTGATGTTCCAGTCGAGCGGCGAGTCGCAGCCGAAGCTCGGCAAGTGGTTCACCTCGAGCAGCCACGGCTTGAGATTCTCGTCCACCAGCACGTCCATGCCCAGCAGCGCGAAGCAGCACGAGTTCTGACTCGGGTTGCCCCCTGCTGAGGTCGAAGAAGAGCTCGCCGGCTGGGCACTCACCGGCCGGTTGGCTGACGTCGAAGCCGCGGACGCCATAGACGCAGTCGGGCCGGCCGAGTAGGCGTGGCGGAGGTACTTGGCGAACGTGGAGCGGTACTCCTGCGCCAGCACGGGCTGCACCGTGAGGATGGACTTCAAGCAAATATCCCCAACCTGCTGCCACAGCTTGTCGACGCGCTCGTCCGGCGTCATGGATGACGACGGGTGGTCGTCGCTGTTGGCTAGCGATGAGCGCAGCCACGAGAAGAACCAGCGCAGCGACCGCTTGCTGCCGCTGCCGTCCGCCGCGGCGTCCTGGTTTCGCTCGAAGTTGGCGGCGCGCTTGTTGACGGCGTAGTTGGTCAGGTGCATGAAGCGCTGCTCGAGGTTGGCGTCGTTGGGCACGACGTAGTCGGCCGTGCACATGCGTACGAGTCCATCTTCGAAGAGGTAGACGCGCAGCGGGTCGCAGGACGCGACGAGAACGTAGATGCGCAGGTCGAACTTCTTGCCCTCGATCAGCAGCGGCCGCGCAACATACTGCTGCGCGACCATGATGTCGTTCTTGTTGATCTCCTTGAGGTGGCGCGTGAGGAACACGCCGCGGCCCTGGCACGAGTGGTCCGGCTTGACGATGAACGGCCGTGCGCTCACGCCCTCGGCGTTGAAGTACTGCTGGAAGTCGTGCAAGTCGAACGGCAGGATCCACGTCTTTGGGCAGAAGTCGTACTCGTCTGGGAAGAGCTTGCGCAGTCGGTCAAAGTTGCGCGCGAGCCGCGACTTGCGCGCCAGGTTGGACATGCCCGGGAAGTGGTTCAGCTTCTGGTACGGCAGCAGCGACGTGAACTTGCCCTGCACCTCCGGCACGTCCACCCAGTGCAGGTTGCACGCGGCCACGGCGTGCGGGTCGCTCTCGTCGGACACGGCCACCCACCCGCGGTCCCGCACGATCTTGCGCACGACTTCGTAGCGGCACAGGGTCAGGTCCACGCGCACCTTGCGCTCCCTGCGCTCCCTGCGCTCCCTGCGCTTGGCGCGCTGACCTGACGCAGCAGCCTCCATGGCCGGGTCGTGGGTCGGTAGAGGCTCCGACGCGAGCCTCAGCGGTCTCACAGCTCCTGAGGTGTTGTGGGGGAATGAAGCGAGGCCGGCATCATGCCTCGAGACTATTTATACGGCTGCAGCGCACGCGGTTCGAGCTTTCTTGGGGCTATTCCCGTGCCTCTCGACGCTGACGAGGCGGAGCATCCATCACCTTGAGCATCATTGACGCGGCGGACGATGTCGTCTGGTATTTATAAGGCGCGCACACGTGATAACTTGCTCCTCATGGCAGCAGCACTGCTAGCCATCGGCAGTTGCGTCGAGCCTTCTCCTCTCACTTCCACACAGGCTTCTGTGTCGCTCGTTCGTTTGCAGCTCCACGAGGCTGCTGAGATGGCGGTGCTGTCAGGTCAGTCTCAAGAGAACCACGCCAGCTAACCGGGGCTCTGGCCGCAGCAGGTCGCTGGTGCGTCTGGTTTTTCTTGCCGTGGACTCTTGTCGCTTCTCTGTTTGCGCCGTCCATAAAGCGTAGGCGTCGCTTGAGGCCCTCGACCTCCGCCGCGAGCTGTTTGCTCTTCGCTTCCGCCGCGACCACGCGCTCTCGACTGTGTTGGTCTCTGCCAGCGGGCTGTCCTCTCAGCTTCTTGAGCGACGCCTTGAGCTTGAGGTTCTCGCGCCGGAGCCCCGCCATGTCGACCTCCGAGTGCTTCCCGCCCGCTTTCTTGTCCAGCCTCGCACGATAGTCCTTGAGCGATGCAGCGGCCAGCTCCGCCTCGAGCACTCTGATGTCTGTCAGCGCCGCCGACAATCGGACGTGGAGCTGCGCCTTGTCGTCCACCAGTTCCTCGACGCGCATCTCCAGCTGCGTCCTGTCGGCTTTTGCGCACTCCAGCTCCGCCTTGGCTTCCGCGAGCTCGCGCTCCAAGCTGTCGACACGTGTCGCCACTTCCAGCTGCGGCGTCTCGACCCGCGCGGGCGCTGAGCGCCGGCGAGCCAGCAGCATCGCGCGCACCGAGTCGGCCGAGCGCATCGCCTCTGGCGGCGGCGTCTCCGGCGGCCCCGGTGCCGAGCGCTCCCCCTCGCTCGCCATCCAGACAGCCAGAGCGACGAGAAGGTCCACGAGTGAGAGGCGAGCGCATGCATCCCGCCCGGCGGGTTGACAGGGAGCGACCAACGCCTGTCCCAAGGCAGCATCCATATCCATTCCCGTCTGTGACGTGGTGCATCCGCTTCAACACCTCACAGGCCACTATTGGGGACGTATCCCGGTTACGCTTGAAACACCATGGTAACTTTTGCCGGTGTACCCCACGTTTCCAAACGGCAAACGCAGCTTTCAAGAGGCGACGCCTCAAGGCACACGCCGCCGCCTTCAACTCACCTCGCTTCGTCCTCACGGCGCTCGTCCCCTAGCGACTGGGGAAACGGGAGACCATGTCGCTGTTCAAGAGCTCGACGGTGCGGTTCCATTCATCTGTCTGTCTCTGCTTGTGGGGGTTACGCGGGGTACGCTGACGGCGGCGCGCAGGTCAACTTCGACAAGTTCTGGGACGGCATGCTGCCGCAGCTCACGGCGCTCGTCTCGGGCGCGCCGCAGACGCTCTCCAAC
>JAADYF010000629.1:0-16621 GCA_023338175.1 Phytopythium delawarense
CGCCAGGCGGCCGCTGTCCGCTGTACTCGTAGTCGGTAGCATCAGGTGGCAGGTGGCGGGTGGAGCGATCGCCATGGACCCGGTGCTGTCGGGCTCGCTCTGCTTCCTCGTGCTCGCGATCGTCATGTACATCAAGTTCATCCGCGAGCACCCGTGGGCGGACGAAGACGACGCGCTGGGCGACCGCAGCAAGACGAGCCCCGTGGAGCCCGACACGATGCCGTTCCTGCACCCGACGTCGCCCGTCAGCGTGCTGCAGGCGCAGAAGAAGATGCACGCGCAGCGCCAGCAGCAGCAGCACGCGCAGCGCAACCCGGGCGGCCAGCCTGTGCTGCGCGGGCCCTTCAAGAAGGTCATGCAGGCCTCCGCGGCAGCCGTGGGGGCCGTCGGCGCTAGCGCCAGCGCCGCGTCCACGCAGTTCTTGCACAGCAAGAAGCAGCCCATGCGGCGCCGGACGCACAGCGCGACACTCGCGGGCGCGGCGGCCTCGGGCGCGGGCATGCTCGGCGGCAACGGCAAGAGCGCGAGCGTGGCCAACAGCGTCGCGGGCGGCGACTCGGCCGGGAACGTGGGTATGGCCATGGACCAGCTGCCCACGACCATCTACGAGATGCGGCAGGAGCACTTCCACCGCGACCAAAAGCACGCAGGGCCCGTGCAGCCGGCGCCGCCGCCGTCCTCGGGCCGCAACCAGCACCGCATCAACTTTGACCTGTCGGACGAGGACGAGTTCGACGCCGAGATGGGCTTCCTCTCGCCGCGGAAGACCTCGGACACCGCCAACGACTCGCTCGACAGCGTGCCGTTCGAGGCCGACGGTGCCAGCGACGATGGGTTCACCGACCTGGAGAACCGCCTGGGCGAGTTCGAGCACAGCGACAGCGACTTCCAGCGCGCTGGCGGCGCGGGAGTGCACCAACAGCACGAACGCGCGAGGGCCGGGTCGAATGCGGCCGTCCCGCCGCTCGTGACGCCTTCCAAGGCCGACACGCTCAAGACGACGATCGACCGGCAGTTTGTGCGCGAAGCCGCGGCGCCCCCGGCGCAGATGCAGCTCGAGGTCGCGCGCAAGGCGCGAATCCCGCTGTTCCTGCACTCGCCCATGTACGTGCGGACATCCGCGGCGCCGCTCGTGGATGAGGTGGAGCTTCTTGAGAAGGGTGATGGGGAAGGGATCACCGCACCCGCCGCACCCGATGCGGCCCAAGATGCCGCTGGCGCTGCTGCTGCGACACCAGCTGCCGGTGCCGGTGGTGCTGCTGGTGCTGCTGCTGGTGGTCAAGGTGCCGGAGGAGCAGTTGGATCGGCGGCTGGTGGAGCTGGCGCTGCGTACGCCCATGCGCGTCGGAGAGGCAAGCTGCCGAACAAGATGAAGAACCAGAGCCTCCACATTGACTTCAACGAGCTGCAGGTGGCCGAGATGATTGGGCAAGGCGCGTTTGGCACGGTCCACCGAGCGAGTTGGCGCGGCACGACTGTTGCGGTCAAGATCCTCGTGTGCCAGTATCTCACCGTCGACATTCTCGAGGAGTTCGAGACGGAGGTGCAGATCATGAGCATCCTGCGGTACGCGGCGCGGTCTTTGTTGCTCTGGAGTGGTCGATCCTTCGCTAACTTTCGTGGTGCATCTGATGGCAGGCACCCCAATATCTGTCTGCTAATGGGGGCGTGTCTCGAGCCGCCGACTCGATGTCTCGTGATCGAGTACCTCCCGCGCGGATCGCTTTGGAACGTGCTCCGACAGGACGTCGTCATTGACCTGAAGAAGCAGCTCGGGTAGGCATCGTTTCATCCTGGATGCTTGCCGTCTACCTGGTCGGAGTCTAACCTGCCCTGGATTTGATGGATCAGGTTCGCGCGCGATACGGCGCTGGGCATGAACTACCTGCACTCGTTCCAGCCGCCGATCTTGCACCGCGACCTGAAGAGCCCGAACTTGCTGATCGACATGTCGTACGCGCTCAAGATCTCGGACTTCGGGCTCGCTCGGGTGCGCGCGCACTTCCAGACGATGACGGGGAACTGCGGCACGACCCAGTGGATGGCGCCCGAGGTGCTGGCGGCTGAAAAGTACACGGAGAAGGCGGACGTGTTCTCCTACGGCGTGGTCGTGTGGGAGACGGTCACGAGGGAATGTCCATACGAGGGGCTGAGCCAGATCCAGGCGGCGCTCGGCGTGCTCAACAACAACCTGCGGCCGACGATCCCGGAGAACTGCCCGCCGCTATTTAAGAAGATCATGACGCTGTGCTGGGTGAGCAACCCGGAGGAGCGCCCGACCTTCGAGGCCGTGCTCGAGATCCTGCACCGCTCGAGCGACGGGCTGCTGCCGCCCGAGGACGCCAGCCGGGGCGGCGCCTCGAGCACGCACCGAGGCGCGTGAGACCCTCGCGGCTCTTGTTGATGTCTGTTGTTCGGCGAGTGGCGTGGCGCGGCGGCCCCGAGCGCGATAGACACGGCGCGGGGCACTCGGGAGGACGGCAAACACGATCATAGATGCACCACCACCACCGCTGCCGTCACATTGGTTCAGGATGCCCATTGTGGAGACTGTGGTGCGGCTCCAAGGGCCACAAGAACGGCACGAGCACGCCGCCACAATGCACGACACGCACACAATGGCTGGTACTTGACCGATCGGTCCCTCGACACAGCGGCCGGCCGCCATGTGCATTCGTCCCATCAGCGTCCACTGCTTCCGCACCAGGTGGCCATGTCATGCCATGTCGCGAGGAAGCCATCAAAGTGAGTCACGATTTAGTCTAAACCCTCCCCACCCCTCCTCTAAATCTCCCATCCAGACAGCAAACACTCCAATCTGCACCGGAAACGAAACTTTAAATCTCTCCTTAACACGGATTAATTCGCCGATCCTCTGGTTTCGCTCCGTGGAGCTGCTCATTTTCAGATTTGGCGCTCCAAGCCCACCAACTCCAAGCCTCCAAGCCTCCTTCCTCCTCCCCTTCGATCCTCCGCCATGGCGCCCGCCGCAACGACGACCATCGGCCTCCTGGGCACCGGCAAGATCGGCTCGGCCGTCTTCACGGGCTTCTGCAGCGAGGGCGGCTGGCAGCCGCAGCACGCGTACGTGTCGGCGCGCACGCGGGCCAAGGCCGAGGCGCTGGTGGCAGCCTTCCCTGGCCGCGTGAGCATCGGCGCGTCCAACCAGGAGATCGTGGACCAGTCGGACGTCATCTTCGTGGGCCTGCTGCCCGACATCGCGCGCCAGGAGCTGCCCAAGCTGCGCTTCGCACCCGGCAAGCGCGTCGTGTCCATGATGGCCACCATCCCGTACGACGAGCTGCTGGCGCTCGTCCAGCTGCCGCGCGAGCAGGTCGTGCGCACCGTGCCGCTGCCCGCCACGGCCAAGCGCAGCGGGCCTATCCTGGCCTACCCGCCCAACGAGGGCATCCGCGACCTGCTGTCCCAGGTCGGCGTGCCCGTCATGGTCGAGACGGAGTCCGAGATCACCACCCTCGTACGTGCATCAGCCTGGTCGTGAGCGTCATGAGCTGTGGACGTCATGGTCTAACGTGGTTGTGTGCACTGCAGACGGGCATGACGGCGCTCATCTCGTACTTCTACGCCACGTGCGCGAGTACGCACAAGTGGTGCGAGAGTAACGGCGTCGGTGCGTGGGCCGCTGGCTGCTGCGTGCGGTGACAAGCCGTCGACTAACGCAATGAGTTCACCTCTCTTTCTCTCTCCAGGCTCGCAGGCGTCGCGCGACTTCATCTCGTCCTTCTTCGTGGCACTGGCGCAGGCGGGCGCCGAGTCGCACGAGTCGTTCGACGAGATGGCCGAGGAGGCCGCCACGCCCGGCGGACTCAACGAGCAGGTGCACCGCGCGCTGGTGGCCAACGGCGGCTACGAGACAGTCGTGGACCAGCTAGACGCCATCCTCGAGCGCCTCACTGGCGCCAAGCCCGCTGCTCGCCCCGCTCGCCAGTAGGTAGACCGTTCCATCCATCCAGGCGTTCGCGGACTCCCTAAAGCGGCCAACGCACGTAAACGAGAAAGTGAGAGTATCAAGACAAAGCGTTGCCTGCTGCCGTGTTCACCGCCGATGGCGCTCCATACTGCCGCTCAGCTATGCGCAGCGACGCTGTTCGCCGCGCCGTTGGCGAGAGCATAGTTCGCGCCCGTGGTGACGGCGAGGGCTGGCGGGAGGATGCCCGTGCGCTGCAGCAGCCACGCGAACTTGCCAATGTCGCTCGCTCCTGGTATCCTGACCCAGTCCACCTTGCATTTGCCGCCGCGCTTAAGCGAACTCGCCAGCGCCTCGGAGGCGGGCGGGCTCGCGAGCACGCTCCCGAGCGAGGCGCTCACGTCCATGGCCAGCATCGTGCAGTTGATCGCGAGGCTCTTGTCGGCCGCCACGAACGGCTCGAAGCAGATCGAGCCGACCGCTCGCGAATCCGAGACGCGACCGTCGCCAATGCAGCTGCCGTCCCACTCGCCCGCGCTGAAGACGCGGACGCTCGCGCGGTCCAAGTCCATGGCCGCCTGCTTGACGCCCAGCGACAGCGCGTCGCGGTGCAGCGACGACGCCACCTGCGCGCACACGGCGCTCTCGACGAACGTGCGCAGACCCGCGAGGCCAGCGACTTCCTGGTGCGCGGCCGCCGCAGCCGCCGACGAAGCAGTCGTCGCGCTCTGCAGGTGGATGCGCGTGCCCGCGATCAGAACCTCTGCTCAGCGTTGTCAAACGTTAGAATATCACTTTGGATCACGACGATGCCCAGCGAAGACACAATGGGACGCACCAGTGACGAAGTTCTTGCCGATCGACAGGTCGAACGCGGCCAGCGTCGAGTCGTACGCGCACGTCTTCCAGCGCACGCCGACGTACACGCCGCGCACCGAGTCGCAGATGGGCTGCATCAGCCCGTCGTCCAGCACGCGGCCCGAGGACGAGACCTGCATCTTCTGGAACGCCAGCACGCGCGAGAGCTCGTCCAGATACTCGGTAACCTCGTGCTTGAGCAGGTTGTGCGCGAGCACCTCGAGCACGGTCGACAGCACACCTCCGGACGACGAAGTTGACCCCGACGAGCCCGACGAGCTGCCACCAATCGCGTTGCCGTTCGCGTACTCGCCTCGGTGCGCGTCCGAGGAATCGCCAAGCTGTGACGAGCCCATGCTTCCAGACGACGGCATGGACAATGACCCACCGACGGCGGACGGGTGAGTCGTGCTGTCGCCGTTGTACATGAGCGCTCGCGTGATCTCCTTGCGTCCATGGTACTGGCGCATCTCCTGCTGAAGCAACGACGCAGAGTACCGGCAGGTCTCGGCCAAGAACGCCTCGTCGCTCTCGACTGGGTCGACCCTCCGCTCCAATCGCCTCGATCGTGACGGCGCCAGCGACGACGAGTGCGACGCCACGCCGTTTGTGCTGCTGGTGACGTCCAAGCCCTCGACTTTGACGCCGATGATGGGCTCAAGCTCTCCATTTGCAGCATCGCCGTTTTGCGCCGCGGCATCACTGATAATCTCGACGTCAGCAGCGACGGCGGCGTCGAGCTCGTCGCTCTTCTCGTCGGGGATCGACTTGGCGTCCATCAGGCGGAGCGTGAGCTTGTACTTTTCGTTCACGCGGAACTGGAGTTCGTCGTCTAGCACCTGCAGCACCGAAATGCTCGGCTTGCTGTGGCCGCCGAACTGGTTGAGCGACGACGCGTAGTTCCCGGCGCTGTAAGCCATGTCGGTCCAGTTGGAGGCGGGATGCAACGCTTCGCGCATCGCGCTGTAGAACATCTCTTCGCTGAAGACCGAGAACTGGACGGCCTTCAGCATCGACACGTTGCGCGCCTCCAGCTTGCTGCGGTCGTCCGGCGTGTTGTCCAGTCGGTCCATCTCGGCCTTGGACCTGGGCACCACCACGGACAGTTACGGCGCAGTGAGTACTGGCAAGGTTTGATGAAGCGAAGCATAAGGCACTTGCTTACATGGAGATGATGTCGGGCAGCGGAAGCGCATAGGTTCCGGATTTCCCCGCTTCCATTGACTCGAGCTTGAGCTGAAACCAGCCAAGTGCACGGTGAGTACACTTCGGAGAGGCCGGCTAGCTCCAAACAACGCGGCCGAGGGTGTACCTGGATGGTGCGCAGCATGAAGTCGTCCGGCGTCTTGACGCGAACCAATCCCTTCTCTGTGCGGCACAACTAAACCCACCAACATGAATCGACCGTCGCTGTGAGCACATGTGATGTCCAAAGAAGTCGAGCCTCACCTCTGCGAACGCGACGTCGGCAATCGACCGCGTCATGGGAGCGAACGTTGAACCAGCTTTAGAATCGACACACACACACACACACACGAGGCGTCAGTTGAGCGCACGAACCCCGTGAGGCGAGCAGCGGCACCGGACGCACCGCTGACGTAGCTGCAGTCGACGGCGAGCGGCTCGCCGGCACGGAAAGGCTTGGGGATGTTGCCGTGAATGGGCGCGATGAGCTTCCACTTGCGCAGCATCTGCGTGACGCCCTGGAAGAAGACGGTCTCCTTCTCGACTGTGCTGGCGAGCGCCTCGACACCGTCCAGCAGGATGCGGTTGGCCTCCTTGAGCTGCGTCGCCTTGGACTCGACCAGGTACTCGAGGTCCTCCTTCTTGGGCGCCGTGTTCTCGCGGATGCAGCGCATCTCCTCCAGGAAGTCGCGGCGGCGGATCAGGTCGATCGAGTTGATGAGCTGGTGGAGCTCCACGACCGCCGCCTGCAGCTCCGCCACCATCGGTCGGTAGTAGATGCGCGGGTCGATCACCTCGTCCTCTTCCTCGTCCTCGTCCTCGTCCTGCTCCTGCTCGTCTGACGCGGCTTCTCCGTCCGTCTTGCTCTCCTCCTCCTCCTTCATCACGACGTCGTCACCGTCCATGGCGGCTTCCAGCTTGACGTCCCCGTCGTCCTCGGCCTTCTTCGGCGCCTTGTCCTCCTCCTCCTTCTTCTTCTTCTTCTTCTTGCTGCGCTCCGAGCGCACGCGCTCCAGCTCCTGGATCGCGTGCACGAACAGCTGCGCGTCCGTGAACTCCCTGTCGTCACCATGCATTCATTCACACGACAAACACCGACCGGTCAGCGCCTCGCGTCCCTCATCCACGTCTCCGAGCGCGGGCACAAGACACGACGCGTAACCCACTCGTGCAGCATCTCGTCGCCCTGCTCCGTGACCATCGCCACGGGCTCGTAGTCCGCGGGGAAGAGCGTCACGCCCACTTGCTCGCCGCCTGTCTCCTCCATGGCAGCGTCTCCCCCTCTCCAAATCGACCCTCGCGCGCCTCCTTCGGGGCCTGCGATCTTGCCAGTCGACTCCTCAAGCTATGCAGCGCCTCAAACCGCAGCAGGAAGCTTCGCCGAGATCACCACGCAGCGAGCGCGGTGGTGGTGCCCGATAAAGTCTCTCGCTCGTGCAGCGCAGCAATTCGCCTTTTGGGCCAGCAGTGTAACCTGGAGCCGGTCGGGGTTACTCGAACCTAATGATTCATTAGGTTCGTGCTACTTGCAAAGTCTGGAGTGCCTCCATTAAGTTCGAATGTGTGACGAGGTGCGGCAGCTCCCCGCCACGCATGTCAATGCCATGCATATCACGCCACGCCGACACCTTCAACGACATGCCTGGGCCTCCTTCATGCAGCGCAAGTGGACTCAACGGCGGACGATGATCGATCCCCTTGCCTGCCTCGCTGTTGTGATAACCAGTAATACTTTCAAGGGAACACGCACGCGATGCCTGTCCTAATCGATCACGAAAAGACCCGCGGAAAGAGAGAAAGCGACAAAAAGAGCGCCGACTTCGCCCGCCCGCTCCGATACATACCACACCGACCCGCTCGCCCCGTTGTTCCTGTCGCAACGAGGCCTCCGTGGACCGCTCGGCCGCCGCGCGTCCACGTTATACATAGCCGTACTTGCGCTTGGCGAGCTCGATGGCCCCCTTGACCATGTTGATGGCGCGCACGCGGTCCTGGCGCAGCACCGAGAAGGAAATGAGGCCCACGACCTGACCCTTCTTGTCCACGGCCGCGCCGCCGCTGAAGCCGTTGTCCAGCTGCGCCGCCGTGCGCAGCATCGCCTTGTCCACTTCCTCGCCGTCGTAGACCTGCGAGTCCGTGCCCGAGCAGATGGCGTGGTGCACCGTGATCGTGTTGTGCCCGCTGCTCGGGTACCCGAACATCCACATCTCGTCGCCCGGCTCGACGTTGTTCGAGTTGCCGATGGGCACGGCGGGCAACTTGCCGATCGTTGCCCGCGACGTCCCCTCCAGCTTTGTCACGGTCCAGTTGCGGGCGATGATGCGGTCCGTCACGTCGCCGATGTAGATGCCGCTCGGCGGGTCCGAGATCACCTCGCAGTCTATGCGGAGCAGCGCGTAGTCGAGCTCTTCGTCGCAGCACTCTGGGATCGCACGCGCGTGGTACTTCCACATGGGCGGCAGCGACGTCGACTCGGTCGGCGCCACCAGGATCTGGTACTCGTCGGCGCTGTAGATGCAGTCAAACTGCTCGCCCTGCAGACAATGGCGCGCCGTGGCCACCAGCCCCGCCTCGTGGATAATGATGCCCGAGCCAACGTTGCACAGCTCGCCTTCGCTCGTCAGGATCGCGATGCGGACAGCCGACTGCTGCACGCGGCGCACGAGGTTGGCCTTGAAGTGCTTCATCTCGGCGCGCTTGCGCTCGAAGCGCGCCACGGGCGTGATCGACTGCGACGCCTCGAGCGACGACGCGCGCTCGTTGATGTCGTCCTCGTCCTCGTTGAAGTCAGCGAGGCACGCGGCCGCGTTCAGCAGCTTCATCCGCGGGCCGAAGGGAATGCCCAGGTCGCGCAGGTGGCCGGCGTTCATGAGGCACAGCGCCTCGATGTCGATCTCCTCGGCCTCGAAGATGGGCGCGTACTTGCTGAGCCCGAGCGACGCGAGCAGGCTCGACATGACGCGGAAGCTCTTCTTCTTCTCGGCGGCCTTGCGCGCCGTCCAGCGGATGGCGAACTTGTTGTTCCACGAGAGCTTGTCGAAGCCGATGCCGTGCACGTCGCGCTGGAAGGCGACGAGCGACTCGCGCTGCGGGCTGCTCTCGTCGTCGCCGAACTCGCGCACGTAGAGCGGGCGCCAGACGATGTCGAGCAGCGCGCGCTTGTACCAGAAGCGGCACGTCATGGACGCGAGGCACAGGTCCACGTGGTTGAGGTAGCTCAGCATGTGCGTGAAGACACCGCGCGGGACCCAGGCCTTGGAGTGGATGAACGAGTTGGCGGGCGGCTTGCTGCCCGAGAGCACCTTGGGGAAGCACGTCTCGCAGACGCGCGACTTGTGCGTGTGGCCGGGCAGCGCGGCGCGGAAGCGCGAGCACTTTTGGCAGAAGAGGTAGCCGCACTGGCGGCAGCGGTGCGAGCGCTTGAGCAGCGAGAAGCGCTCGTGGCAGCGGTTGCAGCTGCTCGAGCTGCGCTGCGGCGCCCAGCGGTCGGCCGAGGACGCGAACGACGAGACGCTCGAGGCCGAGGAGGCCACGGACGAGGCCGAGGCCGTCGAGAAGCGCGAGCTGCGGCTCATCTCGTCCCAGCCGCTGACCATGGCCGAGCCCGTGGACGACACCATGCTGACGTTGGACTGGCGCGAGCGCTCGGCGGCGGAGGTCGGCGCCGCGTGCGGGGAGGACGAGGGGATCGCGGCGAAGCGGCTGGCCATGCCCGCCGACGACGAATGCAGTTGTTGGCGCGCGCGGGTCAGGTACGCGGCGGCGGCGGCCGTCATGGCGGCCTGGTGGGACGTCAGCGGGCTCCTGGCGCCGGGGCCCCCGCCCCCGCCGGCGCCGCTCGAGCTGCTGCTCACGCTGCTGGTCGTCGTAGAGGCGGAGGCGGCGCTGCCTCTCCGCGCTGCCGGCCGCTTGTCGTCGAACTCCAAGCCCATGAGAGGAGGCGCCGCGCCTGGCAGCGGCTGGCGTTGTCCAGTTGCCAGTCGGTCCGATAGTGAGCGCATGTTGTTTCGGGACCTTTCCTTTTTTCCCCGAGAGAGGGAAAAGGAAGGCGGGGCCGGCCTTCCCCACAATTCCGTTCTTCTTTTTGGCGGAAATGGGCGATTGTTTCCACGCTTTTGTTGGCTTTTGTATCGGACTTCCTTTCCTCTACATTGTATTCTAAAGGATTGCTCGATTGCGCTATTATAAGACCGCCGAGGGGGGAAAAGAAGAACAATTAGAGGGGGGACGGGAGGGATTGTACCGAGAACTGTGACTGGCCGATCGAGGGGGGTTGCAATTTGGAACCTTTGGCTTTGGTATAAGTTTCAGAACAATTACGATGCGTTTGCGTTGAGGATTCGCAAGTGTGGGCCACATTACAGTCTGTGGGACGCACAGTTTCACATTTCACGGACCTTTTCCGAGTGTAAAAGCGTGTGCCCATTTCCAAGGGCGGAAGACCACCGCCCATACTTTACTCAAGCTTACACCTCCAAGTGCATTTTACATGGGGATCCGCAGCAGGGGGAAGGCGACGACGTGGAGGCGATGGATGGGAAGGCGGACTTGAGGGCGGATGGTGGTGCGCGGTGCGGAGGACACGCGAGGCCCGGCCCCGCGTCGTTCCTCGAGGTCTCGAGGTCTCGAGGCCTCGAGGTCGGCTCCGAGCACGTTTCAAGCAAGATTTGCACCCCAACCAGCCGGGCGATGACCAATGGCATTGAGCGATGTGTCCAGGCTCCCTACTGGGATCATTGACCCCAGCGTTTGCAATGCGCGGGGATTGATGACAACGTGTGGCTGCCACACCTCAAAAGCGACGCTAGTGTCGCGTGGTGGTCCATTCGAATCGAAGACGCGCTCCTCCGAAGGAGCGGCAGCTGCATGGATGGGCTCGGGTTCTCGGTTGACCGCACCGACACACATAAGGCAAAGGCACGACGCGACGGGCCGAGTGGCTTCCACACTGGGGGGATGGAGAGCGGTGCCGCACTGCTGTATTAGATCGCGTAGAGACGCTTCCGCAAGCATGCCTTTGCCGCATGGCGATTGGTTGCCCTCACAACTCTAACAGCAGAGGACGTCGCGCACTGATATCAAGCAGGCGTCCATGCGAGCCTCCATCGCATGCAACCTCCTTCACTGGCATCGCCGGGAACCCACACCATCGGTCTGACTTGAAACGGCGCGACAGGCTCGGCACTCGCGCCATGCGCCTCCGTGGTTTCATCGTCGGAACACGCGCACGCCGAGACCTTCTCCGTGAAGCCAATAACGTCCGCTTTCGTGGCTCGGCGGTCGAGCTGCTCCGATCGAAGCCACAATGGCGCAGCACGTGTCCAGACGCCGCTCCCAACCCAAAGCTTCTCTGCCCAACATCTCCGAATCGAGCGGTTCTCAAGCTGGAAGGAAGGGCCTCTCCCTCCTTCCAGCCCGCATGAAGCAGTTCCGCCGTCGCGTCGTGCGCCTCCGAGTCGTTCCCGCGCTCCACGTGTCCGCCAAGCAGGCAGGATCATGGCGTCGGCGTCCTGCCCCATGTGGAGCGTCATCGAGGACCGGGGCGGAGCATGACGACGACTGAACCTTGTCGTTATTGTCGCCCGATTGTGTCTTGGTTTGTGTATGATCGCCCTCGTCAGTCGTGCCACATACAATCGCCAAGTCAATCTGTGGGCTCTTGCGCAGCCACGCGGCCCGCTCCCCACGGTTCAACGTCGCCGCCCCGCAAGTTGCAACCGCGCGCGCGCATCCATTTTCAAAGGTTTCCGAGCGGCTTCGCCAAGAGATTCCGGACAAGATCACCATGTGGAACCTCGGGGTATGCTTTCTAAGAGGATCTACGTGGAGGTTGCTGGACGCTCCGCCGCTCGCCGGCAGTCAGGTCACTCATTCCCCCTCGATCGCCCAAGGCCGCAACTCGACCGACCGACCGCCTGCCTGTGTGTGTGGACCCGTAGACGACGTCATGGCGCCCAAGAAGACCCAGCAGCAGCCGGAGGACGGCGTGTCGGAGAACGAGGTCCGGTCGCTGCTGATCGGGCGCGACGGGAACCTCACGCGCGACTTCGAGGCCGTGCTCACGCGGCTCTTCATCTCGTTCCTCGAGTCGCCGACGGACAAGAGCCTGACGCTCGACAAGCTGCGCGAGTTCAGCAAGATCTGCAACGATGGCAAGCCCTTCTCGGACGAGGAGATCAAGGAGATCCAGACCTACTTCCAGTGCGACGAGAACAAGGGGCTCACGCTCAAGGGCTTCAAGGACATGTACCACACGCAGTCGAGCGCCGAGCCCATGGAGACGTGGCGGGACCTCAAGAAGCTCGGGTGCGTGCTCGCTCACCCTCTCGCCTCCTCTGTTTGACGACGCCCTCCTCCTAACGCCTCGTGAATTGCGGCGGCGCAGATACGACAAGGAGCTGCTGGAGAAGCGCGAGGCCGCGCTGCGCTGCCGCGTGTGCAAGGAGCCGTCGTCGCTCGTGTGCTCGCGCTGCAAGGTCGTGCGCTACTGCGGCGCCGACTGCCAAAAGAAGGACTGGAAGGCCTCGCACAAGAACCACTGCAAGGCCTCGCTCGCCTAGACGCCCAGTGCGCGCGGCGCATCCGTGGGTGGCGGCAGCGCGTGCCGCCCGGTACGAAGACAAGAAGGAGGAGAAGAAGAAGGCAACGCTGGATCGAACGCAATGTCTCTCTTGGATTAGGTAGCATAGAGCCTCCTGCGCCCCCGCCGCGGGCGTGGCGACGGAGCGAAGCAGTGCGCAAGTGTAGAACCGGCAGGGAGGCTGCTCGCCGCTTCGGACGCCGCGTGCCGAGCGAGGAACTGCGACACCCAGGGCATTTGATGTAGCGCGTTGGATAATAAACCGAGAAAAAGACGAGTGTACCTACAGCAGCAGCAGCTCCGCCTCCGCCTCCGCCATGGCATGCATTGACTGCCGAAACTCTCGGCACTCTGCGTGTTCCTCATGCTCCCCATGCGAGTGCGTCCAAGTCTCGCCAAGGATCGCTGCCAACTCCATTATTGAACGAGTTGCCACGTGGGCTGGATACGCAGAGTTATTATTGGCTGAAATGCGGATGACAACTGCATATTCATTCGTGGAAAATGGACGCGATCGACGCCAGAAGATCGCCGTTTGAATTGGGTCCCCAATACGACATCATACATTTATCAAGGTAGTTCAGTGTTCCGGTACACTGTACCACTCAAGCGCATCAAGTCGGTTCATTCGCTTATTTTGGGCTCACTCCCATCCAGTGCGAACACTCGGACAGCAACACGTTCACCTGCCATCTGATTTCCGCGCGCGCACCACCAAAGACGCGCTACTGTACCAACTTTACTCGCCCACCTCACCCTCTCTTATCCGCCCTTGCCTCCTACCTAGTGGTCATTTTGATAAGCGCAACGCCCGACAACCGCCATCTCCGAGCTGCTCGCCGGCATGAGGGCCACCACGACGGCCGCCGTTGCGCTCTACTGCCTGGCCGCGAGCCTCCCGGCCGACGCGGCGACGACGCAGTTCCACTTGAGCCTCGTGGGGCCCGCGGACGACGGCGCGAGTGTCAATTACATGCTCGACTGGGTCGCAGACGCCTCCGCTGCTTCGTCCGCCATCGTGTTCGGGACCTCCGCGGACTTGACGGACGCCGTGACGATGAGTGGCAAGGCCGCCGGGACCGTCGAACAGTCCGGTGGGGCATTCGTCAGCTGCTGGTCGGCGCTGCTCGCCGCCTTGACGCCCGGCGCGACGGTCTACTACGCGCTGGCACCCAACACGTCGACCTCGGGGCTGGGCTTCGACACCCTCGAGACGCAGGGCGTGGAGAACTTTTCCGTCCCCGAGGGAGAGATCACGTGGGCCGTGTTCGGAGACATGGGGGCTCCCATGCAGGGCCACGCCGCAGCCGTGTCGCTGCCCGCGCTCGAACAGTCGCTGGTCGAGGGAGCGTACTCCGGCGTGCTCAACATCGGTGACATCTCGTACGAGCTCGTGACCGCCAACGGCGAGAACTACATGGACGAGCTGCTCGACATCACGTCCCGCGTGCCCATGATGACGACCGTCGGCAACGTACGTGGCGCTACCACCGCACTGACCGCAGTCACTTGGTAGGCAGACGCACACTAACGCGATGCCTGCTCGATCCACCAGCACGAGTACCAGTACGCGCTCTCGCCCAACTTGGCGGTGCAGAACTACGAGCGGCGCTTCCACGGCATCGAGATCGGCGCGGGGGCCGCAAGCGGCTCCTCCTCCAGCGAGTTCTACAGCTTCTCGTCGGGACGCATCCACTTCGCGTTCATCAACACGGAGGTGTACGGCGACGAAGCGTTCGTTGCGCTCCAGAACGACGGCACGACCTGGGCCAACGACGAGGACGCGCGGCTCGAAATCAGCGCGGCGCAGGCTGCGTGGCTCGAGTATGACCTCAGCCGGGTCGACCGCAGCAAGACGCCGTTCGTGGTCGTCTGCGGCCACCGACCGCCGTTCAAGACGCCAGCCGCCCTCAGCGCCACTGGCAATCGGTTCGCGACCGAGATCCTCCCGTTGCTGAGCGAGTACGAAGTCGACTTGTACCTGGCGGGGCACGAGCACACGTACCTCGTGTTCGAAGCCAGCACCTTCGGCGGCTACAACGTCCCGCCTATCATCATCAGCGGCAGCCCCGGCAACAACGAGTACATCCGCGAGGAGTCAGAGCTCAAGATCGTCGACTTCACGTGGAAGACGCTCATCCCAAAGTACGGATACGGCTACCTGACGGCGACCGAGAACGAGCTCCAGTGGCAGTGGGGCTCGGCGGCCACGGACGCGACCCACGACCCGGACAGCGCCATGTGGGAGTTGCAGGACGAGGTTACGTTCGCGCGCAAGACGTCGACTGCGACTCACGACGCCCAAGGCTCAGCTGTTGACGAGCCGGTGGATGTCCAAGACGAGTGGTCGGCCGCGTCATCCTCCGGGAGTAGCAACGCGACAGACGGCGGGCATAGTGGATCGGGGTCCGGGTCGCAAGCCGCAGCAGCCGGGTCCGAGTCATCACCGTTGTCGGACGGCTCGCAATCAGCGTCCAATCTTGCGCCTCGCGGGTCACAACCTGGTCCGCTGCTTAGTGCAGCAGTTGTGCTTTCGTCATGCGCGGTTGCTTGGACTGCCGTGTAGAGCTAGTGAAGGCAGCGTCAGTGCCAGTGCAGTGAGTTTCGACGGTCCAACGCCGTTTCCTGTTCATACAAACCAGTCACCATGTCAACCAGTAACGAGTTCGCAAAGCCCCAGCAAAGGATGCTTGCACGTGTCAGATCAATGTCAGTCAGACACGCCACGTCATGGCGGTTGAATCCACCATCCAACTCGGTAGTTTGGTCTTGGGAACCGGGCTTCCGTCTCTATTGGCACCGTGAGTTTACCGACGCGCGTCGTACACACGATCGGGCACCAGCTTGGAGAATTGTGCACGTTGCTCCAGCGCCTCCGCAACTTCGAGCAGCTTCTCTTCCTCTTTGCGCGCACCCATAAGCTGCAGGCCAAGCGGGAATGCTCCATCGCTCGTAAGCGCCGCCGGGAGCGAGATCGCTGGGACGCCAGCCATGTTGGCTGGGATGGTCATGACGTCGTTCAAGTACATGCTGACCGGATCCTCCTCAGTCTGCTTGTTGTGAACCGGGAACGGTCCGGACGGAGTCGTCGGCGTCAGGAGAACATCGACCCCATTCTCGCGGAACGCACGGTCGAAGTCCTCACGAATGCGCTGCCGAATGATAACCCCACGCTCGTAGTAGTCTGCCATCGCGCCAGCCGACAGCACGAAGGTCCCCGACAGAATGCGGCGCTGCAAGAAAGCGTGAAATGTGAGTTGGATGCAATCATATGCAAACTTATTCACCACTGGTGGGGCTCACCTGAACTTCCTCGCCGAAGCCCTCCGAGCGCGTTCGGCAGTATAGATCATGCAGAGCATCCGACTGGTCTCCTTGCGTCTCGAGCTCAACATTCTTCGCCCTGCAAATCAAACGTCGAGTCAGTATCACTTTCACCAATCCACCTGGGATGTGCTATACGAACCGGTAGCCATATCGGACGCCATCGTAACGTGACAGGTTGGATGATGCCTCTGCGCACGCGATAATGTAGTACGCTGGGATGCACAGCTTCGTCGTTGGAAGTGACACGTTGACCACCTGCGCGCCTGTGCGTGAATGTCGATTGGTCAGGCGACTTGGTCCACGACGAACATCATCATCAGCTAGAACTCGTACCAGCATCGCGAAGCCACGCGATTCCCTTGTTCCAAACGCGGAGAATTTCCTCAGGGAGCTCTTCCACAAAGTACTCGTGCGGAACACCGATGCGCACTCCATCTAGACTTTTTTTCTTCGACAGCTCCGTCGCGCTCGCCAACTACCGGGTGATCGACACAAGAAGACGTCAGACACTGGAACGAGGCTGCACCTTAACGTATTGCCTCGTAAGGAACGTACCCAATCAGAAGGCACCTCGTCCGGGAGCGATGTCGAGTCCATGTTGTCGGGGCCAGCAATAGCTCTGAGGACTACGGCAGCATCACTGATCACGTTCACGCATTCAGCTTCTCACCAGTCAACGCCAAGAGTGAATGAATCCACATCGATCATACCTGACGGATCGCGCAAAGATGCCGGGGGTGTCA
>JAADYF010000063.1:0-51221 GCA_023338175.1 Phytopythium delawarense
AAGGTCTGGTTCACTTCGTCTGTTGGCTCTAGGTGATGCCTGAGCTCGCTGCGAAGAGAGCACTGCCGAGCGACGTGGATGGTCGTGAGCACATACGCCTCCAACACCAACTGGTTCATATCCTTCAGGACGCTGTCCCACAGCAGCGCTCTGGATTCAGCGGTGCAGAGCGAGTTGAGCGTGGACTTGACTACGCTGAAGGCGGAGTAGGTGTTCGCTGCTTGTCTCTCGGCCACGTCCGGGCGTCTCGTTGAGGACGGCGGCCCTGTCTTGGAAACCTTCCGCCGCGGCCCGGGGTCGTGATCCGCGTCATGCCGACGTTGCTTCGACGCCATGGCGGCGGTTTATGTCGTGGCTCAGCTATCGATTGTCAAACCAGGGAGTTCTCAAGCAGCGTATAGGACAGAATAGTTAGGTCTGAAATAAAACCGGGTGCAGACGAAAAGTATAATACTCTGCAGTTCTTGGCGATTATTCCCATTGGCAGAAAGTCACAGTTGACTCTGAAATATGGATGGATTCCGAGATATCAAAACATGGTTGACAATTCCTTGGGGTATCAGTGCGAGGGAGTCTTCCGAGCTCTGGACGCGTATCAGCTACGCAGTATAGCATTGAGGATGCTTGCATGTGATGTGTGTACATCGGTTTAGTTGTCACACACAAGCATAACACGGGGTTTGCTGGGGGAGGGAGGGGACTCCAAACAAACAACCAGTTCTTACCTCGACTCAAACTGTCTGGTCCATGAGACCCGGACATCTTTGCCGAAAGATGGTGGTCCATGCCCTTCAAGTAAAAGATCAATGGTACTGTGTACCACTTTCCCTCACTCGGTAAAGTATCCCTCTTCGCGCGACCTTGGCGCAACCTCCAGACGCTCCTTCTCGCCACCCGTCACCTCGTTGCTCCCACATCGGCCCCACCAAGAGTATTTACGCGTCGGCCAGGCTTTTTTATCGGCCTCCATCCGCGGCGGTTCATGTACGTCGTTCAAAGTTGGCGCGCATTCCTTTCCCTTCCACCTTTCTCTCTCGGGCGCTGGCTGACCCCGGCCCCATGGCTTCCCTCCCGGCTCCTCCTCCTCCTCCTCCTCCTGCTCCTGCTGCGCAGTGACGACGCATGGCGGACAAGCCGGCGGCCATGGCGAGCGCGTCGGCGAGCCTGGCGAGCAGCGCGGCCATGGCGATCCTGGGCGCGGACGCGGGCGGCATGATGGGCGACTACGCGGCCGTGATACACGCCGGCGGCGAGGGGACGGAGGCGCCAGCGCCAGCGCCTGGAGCGACGCCGGCAGCGACAGCTACAGCTATAGCGCCAGCGACGCCGACGTCCGGGCTGTTCATGGAGGCGGCGGGCGGCGAGCGCGAGTGCGAGCACGAGCACGCGCTGCTGGCCGACAAGCCCGGCGCGGACGAGAAGAAGATGGGGCGGCCGAGCCACCCGGCGTGGGCGCACTTTGTGCGCGGCGAGAAGCGCAACCGGTTTCACCACAACGCCTTCTGCCGCTACTGCTCGGCGCACGGCGTCAGCCCGCCGCCGGTGCGCGGCGTCTCGGGCAACATGATCCGCCACCTGCAAAAGTGCATCTACTGCCCGGCCGAGATCGTCACGCAGCTTAAGCTGCTGTGCGCGCAAAAGGATGCCGCCAGCTTCAACAAGAAGCACAGCGCGCACGGTCGCGACATGGACCTGCTGCTGCACGAACCCGCGCCGGCGCTGCGCAAGAAGCGTAAGCACGAGCACAGCGCGCTAGGAAGCGCCGCCGGTACGCCGGGCGCTTCCGAAGTGCCCAGCCTGCGACCTGCTGCGAGCTCGACTGCCGCTGCCAGCGCTACGGCGCTGGAGAGCGCTGCAGTCAGTGACCAACGACCGCACGGCAACATCGAAGAGGACTTCATGCCGCTCCAACTGCCGCTGCTGAGCTCTGATCTGAGCGTGTCGTCCGCACCGTCGGCGACAGCGCCACAGTTGGTGGCGGCGCCTAGCCCTCTTGGACTGAGTGGACTGGCAAAACCCGCTCTGGCAACTCCAGCGGAAGCGACCAACGCCTCACCGGCGTCGACAAGGCCGAGACCTGTTGAAAGAGCGAGAGCAATGCCGCGCGAGCAGACTCCAGAATGCTCCAAGACGAAAACTGCCGCCGGGCTGCTCAACAAGCTCGTGCTAACAACATCCGCGGTCTCGGGGCTGCCTTGGGACTGGGTCTACACGGAAGAAGCGTCACGGCTCTTGAAGAACGTGGAGAGCGAGCTTGAAGTGCCTGATGCAAACGCGCTTTCGCTATTGGGGCAGATGGTCCAAGACAAGCAGGCGTCGAGGATGAAGATGGAGTCTATTAGCGTCACGCTGAGCGTGAATCTGTGGGCGTGCAGGTTTCCCAAGTCCACATTGCTGCTCCTCTCCCTCGTCAACGCCTCTGGCGAAGCCAGTCCGTGGAACTTGGTTGATATCGGCATCGAGTACTCGTCGGACGCACTCGCCAACAAGATCGCGGCGTGCTTGACGGCACTCCATGAGAAGGGAACGCACTTGATCAGCATCGTCGCCGACTCCCTCGTCGCTCATCGTGCGGCGTGTTCTGCGGTGCAAGCGACCAACTGGGCGGATCAGTCCATCCCAGTGCTCCCATGCTTCTCCCATGTACTCCAGCTACTGCTGGGCGGGGTCCTTGCGT
Source organism: Phytopythium delawarense (assembly GCA_023338175.1). Lineage (NCBI taxonomy): Eukaryota > Oomycota > Peronosporomycetes > Pythiales > Pythiaceae > Phytopythium > Phytopythium delawarense. The sequence continues at coordinate 2,678 of JAADYF010000063.1, forward strand.
CGTCCGATGCCCTCACGGACACGATGGGGGAAGTCATCGAGCTCGTTCAGATGTTTACCAACCAGCGAGTGCTGAAGGTGCTGCGGCGTGAATGTGGAGACCCGGACGCGTCCTTGACGGTGCCATCGACGCAAAACTGGTACTCGTTCATCGACTGCGTCGACTCGGTGCGCCAGTACGAAGATATGGTCAAGATCGTCGCGGCGAAGGTATTGGACGCTTCCTCGATCTGCTCGGATGTCGTTGCCGGTGACAGTGGCATGGGCAAAACGCCCCCGGCACGATCCCGGAAGGACAGCTCTGGCAACACGGTAGACGAGTTGGCCGAGTCGGGGCTGTCGGCGGCAGTGATTCGCAGTATCCAAAGCCACTCGTTCTGGGAGCGGGTTGTGTCGCTGAGCGAGCTGATGACGCCTATCAAGGAGAGCCACAAGCTCATGGCCACCAGCAAGACCTCAGCATCCGCATTCTCGCTCTCGGACGCGTTCTACCAACTCGGCAGAATGCACCAGCAGTACGGCGCGATCATCTCGGATTGGGACGAAAACACAAGCGCCGGTCGATCCGTCGAACACGTTCGATTCCTGCAACGCGCGGTGAACAGTGTCTGGAACCTGTACGACCAGCAGCTGATGGTGCTCAGCTACGTCTTCAACTACAACCTGCACGACCCGTATCTCGACCGCCACCATTCGGCGCTCCAGTGGCTAGCGATCGGGAAATCGGCCAAGGAATACTTCCGCAGGTGGTTCTGTACTGCGTCGTCGGCGCGAAGCCCTTCCCGAATGCTTGGGCTCAGTGAAGAAGCGCTCGCTCAGTTCTTGGAGGATTTGCTGGCGTTCAAGGAGCGCAAGTATCCGTTCGATCCCGAGTCAGTCTGTGACTTCGAGAACCCCAAGGTGTTTTACATGCTCATCTCCGACTCGCGCCCGCTGATGCACCTGTTTGGCGCTCGCCTCTTCAGCTTCGTAACGACAACACCGTCGCTGAGCGATGTGGTGACGGACAAGCACTTCCTGTCGTCGGTGCCGTCAACAGCCTACGCACCGCGTTCGCTGCTGTCCGTCTTGGAAATGACGTTGTTCGCCCAGACGTCGACGCGAGGCAACGCCGCAACGGAACTTCTGAATGCACTCAACATCGCCCCCTCAAGTCGAGCGCGGACTGTCAGTGACAAGATCGCGGCTTCGTTCCAAGCGCGCGCGGAGGATGGAGCACTCAAGGGCAAGGCGACAATAACAAGTGAGCGGAGCCGACCATGCGCCAAGGTGTGGAGCAAGAGCCAGTGGGTTCGACTGGCAAAGGAGTGGAAAGCACACTGGGACCGAGAAACTGACGGCGGTAAGTTTGCGCGCCATCCTAGTGGGACGGGCGAGCTCGGCTCGGACGTGTCTCTGGACCAAATCTTCAAGGAGAAGCTGCCCTCAAGACTACCGCGAGACCGGGAAGACGCCGTCGTCGATGTCTAGCGCCGCTGGCTGTGCACAGTCGCTAGAAGGCACCGAGTTGCTGCCGCTGGTCGCGTGGGATCTCGAGGAACATCCTGTCGAGTGTCTCCGCGTCGAGGTCGCCCTCGCAGAGCGCCTCCAGCTCGCTCATTTGGTTGGCTAAGCTGTCGAGACTGCAACGGAATGGAGAGAATGGTCAGTCCAGCCACACTAAGACGTGGACAAGGTTGAAAGTAGTGTTCCGACTGACGTGTCGCTGAGACGCGATATCTGGTGCGTCTTTGAGTCCACGCTCGCCTTCATGCTCGTGTATCTGTGGCGTCAAGCGTTCCGAGTGTCAAGGTTGCTGTCTCCGTGGTATTAGCCCTCGCGCAAGAACCTCAGCCTCCTACCTCGCTTGGTTGCGCCGTGACTTCTTGTCCACCTTGCGAAGTATCGTGACAAGCTCGTGCTCGCCTTCGCTTGCGTCCTTGGACTCGACGGTGTCGGCGTCGTCCTCTCCGGCTGCATCCGTCGCGGGCTCCTCTGCTGTGGACGGCGTTGCTGGACTGTGGCAACCAGCACGTTCGCATTAGCACGTGAAGTGTTGGAAGCCGAGCGAAGTGCTGCTACCTTTGCGCGCGGCCGGATATGTGCTTTGATGTGGGCGAATCGCTGCGCTTGTCCGCCGTCCGCTGCTTGTACCGAGCCCCGCGACCCGACGCGGCCGATGCCGGTGACGTCGTGAGCGCCTCAGGCGGCACGATCCCTTTTGCTGATAGTGCGTGTGCTACAGGTGGCGACGGTGGACCTGCAGCGCTCGACGGCGGCTGCGGCGCCTTGGCGTGCTGTCGGGGGTGGTCGGCAGAGGAATTCGCCCTGCTCGCCATGATCTGCTGACCTCTGACGGATCACAAGGAGGTTGAGCGGTGTGTGAATGCGAAGGACATGGGAACTGGCGGGTCGACCTATTTGCAGATGCCCGTTAAGGCGATCTCGTGCTGTGCCTCGTCACTATAAATGGACAAGTCTGTCTGCTGTGATGAACCCGCAACGCCATGCAAGAGCAGCTTTGCGAGCGCGAGGATTCGGCGCTTCATCCCTCGATCCCGCCGTCGTCAAGGCGATGCACGCCCCTTTGAAGCCGCCGGTCATCCACATCTCGCGACCAAACTCAGCAACAGCCAGCAATCAGAGCGCCACACCGACAGCGCCATCGGCTCCTGCGAGGCCGGCCAATGCTCCAGGCTTCCGGTCAGGCCGCCCTACAAGCTGCTCGCCTGTGGCTCGACGCCGAGACCTCGTGCCTCAGCAGATAATCCAGTCGCACACCGGGACGGAAGTCTTCCTGCCTGCTCGAGGAGTATCAGCGCGTCCAGCTTCGGCGTTGGGTGGGCAGTACCGACAGCAGCCAGGTTGTAGACCGGAGTCGGCTCACGAACCATTCGATGAAGCCAAGGAGGGCGAGGCCCCAAGCGTCTTTGAAGCCACCTTGGCGCGCAAAGAGGCTGAAGCCGCCGTGCAGCAACTCGCCAGGAGGATAGCACACTACCGCAGCCAGGAAGAGCATGTGCTGCGTGAAGTCTGGAGCGCGAAGAGAGCGCTCGAGGTGTCACTGACAGCCGGTGAGCAAGACGTCAAGCCTGTAGACGAAGCTGCTCCTACGATCTTCCCTTCGAGGCGTCACGACCAAGCGAGCATGCTCCCACCTGGCGGTGCGCGGGCTCAGACAGCGATTCCGCCTGTACAGTCTGGTCGAGAACGCGTGCGAGCCCGCGACCACCTGCAGTTCCTATCTGTGCGTCTCCCTTGCCGCCTGGTGGATCCCATTGTGGCAGCTCGTTGACTCGTAGTGTTGTGATGTGGCGAGGAGCAGCGGCAGAAGCGAATCCTGCAGAAGCGGAAGCAGGAGGCGGCTCGGAGGCAAAAGGAGAAAGCTCAGGTGAGTCTGGTCAACCAAAACTGTTTCGTGAGGTGGGTCCTGGTCATCGTGTGTTGATGTCGGGGATACTTCAGTCGGCACTTGCTCAGCAAAAGACGCGACTGGAGGCCGAGGCCGAGCTTCGACGAGCGCAGAAGGAGCGGATCCGCGCTGATGAACTCCAGCTCGCGGCTAATCGCGAGGCCAAGCAGGTCCGTCAATGCGTTCCTCCTTGGCCATTCTCATACTTTTGGACGTTGTAGTCGCTGACATCGATCGCTCCGTTCCAAGCGGCGAGCGGCCGAGTTGAAAGAGGCCCGGCGTAACGAAAGACTCTCAGCGGAGCGCGATCGCGCGCTTCACGCGCACGCATTGCTGCAGGACATGCTGGACGAAGAGCGCAACCTGTCGCTGCGGTTGGAGGCACTACGGATGCACCAGTCGCAGCTCGCGACGTTCTTGCCGCACTCGTCCACGTCATTCAACGGATGACACAATGCGCCTCGTTGAAGTGGCAGCTGACGACAAATTGCTCGAAGCGAAGCTTCAGCGTCGCACAAGCATGGCGTCCGCTGCAATGCGATGCAGGTGGATGTCGAAAGCGTTTGCTCATTTAGTTTATCGTCATTCACACGTCAGCCAGCTCCAGACTCGAGTCTCGAGTCAAGAAGGAGAGGCAACCAACGCAGCGTCTTCTAATCGCGCACGAAGGAGTTGAGCGAGGGTCTCACGTCGTTGTGCGACGTCCGGGGGGCGACGTAGCTGTTGCCGGTGTCGCTGCCAACGCTCGGCAGCTGGTAGCGCAGCAGGTCGCTCCATCCGTTGCGTCCGGCGGCGTTCTTGAGACCGTAGGCAAAGTACGAGATGATACCGACACCGACCCAGGCGCAGCCGAGGCCGAGACCGAGGTCGCTGATCTGCGAGATGAGGTAGAAGTTGGCGAGGATGCAGATGGTCGGGATGAAGGGCACGAGCGGCGCGCCGAAGTGCTCGGGGTCGTTGGCCACCTGCGGGCACTTGATGAAGAGCGCGATGCACGACGCGACCATGACCGCGAGGAAGATGCACGCGAGGATGAGGCACGCCGTGGATCCGCGCAGATCGTATCCCTGCTGGTAGAAGAAGGCGGACAGCAGCGCCGAGGCGACGATCGAAGCAATGAGGCGCGGGGCCAGCACGGGCGAGTTGTCGCGCGTGCGGATCATCATGAGCGCGGCGTTGGAGACCACGAAGGAGACGAGGATGCCGAAGTTGACGATGTCCCAAAGCGTGATGAACGGCACGATGAGCGCCACCAGCGTGAAGAAGATGCCCGTTAGGAGTGTGTTGACGAACAGGTTGCCCTTGGCGTCCACCTTGGCGAAGATCGCGGGCATGAGGCCATCGCACGCGAGCGCGTAGTTCAGGCGCGGCTGCGCCAGGAAGGCGATCAGCACAACCACGGGCATGGTGATGGTCTCACCAGCGCGCACGATCTTGGCGGCCCAGTCCCAGCCGACGCCCTGGAAGCCGTCTGGGAAGCTCGTGGCGTCCTCGAACGGCACCATGCCCGACAGCACGAGCGAGCACAACACACTGAGCACGGCCGTGCCCATGACGACGCTGATGACGGCGATGGGCATCGTGCGCTTGGGGTTCTTGGCCTCCGCGGCCAGACAGCACACCTCGTCAAAACCAATGTAGCCGAAGAAGGCCTGCGTCGCGCCAGTGATGATGCCCTGCGCGCCGAACGCCATGTCGCCGTCGGTGTTCTCCGCACGCGCCGGCACGAACGGCGAGACGTTTTCCGAGTCGAAAGCCGCGAAACCCGCGATAATGATGAACAGCACGACGAAGATCTTGAGCACCGTGAAGGTGTTGACGAACACCTTGCCGAAGCGCACACCCATGAGCAGCACGGCGACGCACAGTGCCTGGATGAGCGCGGCCAACAGGTTGCCGTAGTCCTCGTTGAGCCAGTGCACGTCCGAGTCCGGGTGGTCTAGGATGGCCCAGTCCTCGACCTTCTGGGCCCAGCTACGCGCGACACCGGCGCCCGAGACAGCGTACTCGAGGGTCAGCAGCCAGGCAGCGATCACGGCCGGCAGCTCGCCCATCGCATGGTACGCGTACGCGTAGGTACTACCCGACGACGGGATGCGCGTTGTGAGCTCCATGTACGCCAGGGCGTTAAAGCAGCAGACGACGCCGCCGATGAGCCAGCTGATGACAGCGGCGGGGCCGGCCGTCTCGGACACGATGGACGCCGCCGTAGAGAAGATGCCACTGCCGACGGTGCCGCCGATACCGATACAGATGAGGTCGAAGAGCGAGAGCGAGCGCGGGAGGTCCTGCGAGTTCTCCTCGGCCTGGATGACGCGCATGGGCTTGGTGCGGAACATGCTGGCGAGCAGCGAGGCCGAGCCGGTGGATCCCTTGGCCGACTCCATGATGACTACGTTGTCCAGGTCGATCCCACCAATCGTCTCCGAGCTCCGAGTCGATCTCTCGGGCGGTGATTCCGCTGCTGCGAAGGTCTGACGGTGTTTAACAGCCGAGTCTCACGTGGCCGTGAGGTGTCGAGCGTTCGGGTTCGAACGAATCGGCGAGTCCAGAAGTGAGAGGCCAGACGGCGGCACACGAGTCGCCTTATCTATGAGCCTTTGCCGCCGCCGCGACTGGTTCCGCCGGCATAGTCGGCGCAAGAGGAAACGCCACTGGAGCGGGCGGGACCACTTGCATCGCGCGTCGACTGGCTGGGAGATTAGATGAGCGCTGCCATAGAGACTGCAGGCATAGTGGAGGCAAGATATGTACTCGCGTCTTGACAGGCGCTGGTCCGGATCTTTGGACGCGATGGAGCTGATTGGCATGTCACACGTTGACTGCGACGATGACAGGCTCGAGAGAGATTCTCGATACTGGGGACAAGTGACGCCGGGACGTCGAGAGACTTGGTTGATGCTGTGACGCGCCAGATGATGGGATGGGATGCATGCGACGGGGCGGACCCCGTTGCGCTCGCATACAAATGACGAGTGGTATGCGCAACTTTAGGGCAACTGAAGCGAGTGCACTGTGCACTCGCACTTTCGGTGTGCGGTCGACGAATTCACTGGGTCAGAAACAGACACGCGTTTCAAGAGCCAGTCGGCTCAAAATAAAGAATGGCAATGCAGGAACGAATGGCAGTTGCCTGCTTTGGCTCGACATTCCTCTCAGTCAAGCCGCACGCATTGCTGGTCCGCTCACCCTCTTCATTGCCTCGCATCACACCGTTGACCGCCTCCACAAGCCTCGAACTTCAAGCACGAGACAACAGCCGCTGTCGTCTCGGTTGGCGACCCTGAGTGGCTGTGAGTCGCCGGTCTAAACCGCGTCCAATGCGGTGATTAGACGGAGATGCGATGGACAAGCGCTCAAGGCAGCATGCGACCAGCGTGGGGGTCCATCCTGCTTTCTGCCTCGTCTCGTTTTTATTTCACCCCGCCATGGCAAAGCACCGGATTGGTTGCCGCGATTCGAGTTCATAGTCCAGGCTGATCCCTCCGGATGAGATTTGCACGCCGAAGTGTATGGTGTATGTGCGTGCGCGGTACACCCTGTATCAAGTCGTGATGGCTGCTCGGTCGTCGTTCTCGTTGCGACGCGCGGTGTATCTCGTGGACGAATCGCCCAAGTAGCACTGTTGCACACGATTCAGATTGCTGCATGCGTTCACCAGTCGCTTTTTCTCGAGTGAGGTGGCGATTGGTGGCGCTGCGGGGCCTCCGAGCCGGGCCCGGAGCCGCACCCGTGTGTGGCTTGCATCACAAACACACTTTACCATGTATCTATTCCCAGTGTCAGGAAGGTATGTGCGAGTTGAACGATATAAACACTACGTGGACTCGAGCCCTTTGCGTGCCATGACGCGATTGGGGCCAACAACAAATGTACTGCCGCCGCTGACAGCAGCTCCCGACGATGCACGCGACTTCGCTAGACAAAGACAGGTTGCCAGCAGCGCCGCTCGACGCGCTTCGTAACAGTCGCTGCGACCCCCGCCACTTGGCCAGCACCGACCACGATCGGATCACAATGTGGAGGCAGCTGTGGTCTGCGCTCACGACGGCCGAGAAGGAGCTGGGCATCTCGCAGGGGCAGCTAGTCGCCATGAAAGCACACCTAGATGAAGTCCGACGCGGCATTCGGCACTCGCGCACCGCCTATGTGTCGCCACCGCGGCTGTCGACGACGTGTTCCCAGGGAACAGCATCGTCTTGGTGTCACGTAGGCAGTGTGACCACCGATCCGTCCGTGACGATCACTGGCCCGCGAGATGAATCCGTTCGGGCTTGACGCGGCTGCCAAGCTGCTCTCGAACACCATCCACCTGGACCTATCCGACATCTTCTCAGCGTCAAGACCAAGGACAGACGGCGACGAACGCAAAACCCAAGGCTGATCTGGCGGCCGCTCAGTGGACACAGCCATACTGGCGTCGTGCTCGACGTATCCAAGCGCTGACCGTCGTCCTTCTTCTTCTTCGAGTTGGTGGACACGAAAGTGGATCGCATGACCAACTCTCCTTCTTCGCCCGAGCCTTCCACACGCACAGCGACTTGGTGTCACACTTCTTGTTGTCCGACCACTGGTAGTAGACGCCCAGCTCTCGTCCCCACTCATGGAACTCCTCGCTCGTGTTGGACACGGTGAGCTTCATATTGTGCCATGGGTGGAGGTGGAGCATCTCGTAGATTTCGATGACCCTCCGTCGAACAGAGAATGGCGTGCCGTATCCTGGTTTGCCCACAAGCTCTCGTAAGCGCTCCTTGGTGCGCTCGTCCCATTCGACGATACAGCAGCGTTAGTTTCATGCGATTGAGCGCGTCGTGCGCGTCGCGGAAGCCGTGCACGACGCAGAGCTCGCTTGTGGGTTGAGCGCCGCCTGTTATCTCCCCGTTGTGCTCGCGGAGGCGACACTCAGAGCTCACAGTGCAGCCGACACACGTCGCGACATGCGCTTGAACGCGGTCGGCGAAAGCAAGTACGACGACATATGCTCCAAAATGATTTATAGGATTTATACTAGTCATCGTTTCTTGGGCTTTGCGAAATTAAGCACATGCCATATATTCGTTGCCCGTCAGAAACCATTCGACTTCAATACTAAACATGCGAAATTATTATCAAAGTAAACTAATTGATTTATGCAGGTTCCCAATGAAAGCTTTTGCAGGAGAGTTCATCGTTCTCACCGTGTTTTGATCAACAGAGCCAAAATCAAAATACCACACCCTGTTTTGTTAGTTTTGTAATTATCGCTTTCTGGGAATCGGTGCTGTATAAACTGATATGCTATTTTTTAAAATTAAAACTAAATCCCACGTTTTCACAACCTTTAAAAGGTTGTGCAGAAGTAGTACTAATACTCTAAAATATACATTTTGAACGTTTCTGATAACTTTGAGGTTAAATGTTTTGGACAGGTTTTTCGGCTGGTAAATGAATGAAGATATCTCGTAATATTATATTTTATTGATTCTATTGTCAATATCACTAAATGTAGTGTGGACCACTTAAGACGACATTGAGAGCCAACGAGTACGTCATCCACTCCAACAGTGGCCCTTGTTGACCAAGATCGTCCACAGAGCAATCATCATATCCCACTGTGGTGATGGCCTCTTCAACCGCAGAAACCGTTCGACAGGCACACAGCAACGTCGAGACGATCCAATGGGTCGCCGCGATGCTCCGTTCCATACACTGCGTTCTTGCCGACTGACGCACTTCGTGGCATTGCCATAAGCGTGGGCGACCAACACCCGTGTGATATCTCTCTGCCGCCCATCCCATGGAGAAGGACCGTTGGCGTCCACGGCAACGCTCCGACCGAATAGTGGCCCTTGATGATGAAGAGCCCTCACCGGGTAAACAGCGGTGGGTTTCTGCGGCTCGCGCCCCGCTGTCACCGCCAGTCTCCAAGTTCCTTCAGCTCCGACAGTCGCGCTTCATCGCACCAAGCACCATCGCGAAGGACATGGCGGCGACCACGCCAGCCAGCGACTCGCACACGTCAGTCAAGTCGTTGCTGGCGCAGGGCCCGCAGAGATTCCACCGACATGTCGCCGACAGCTTCCAGCGAGCATCGGGCAAGCCGCTGCCACAGCTCGCAGTGCGCATGAGGAGCTTGTCGTTGGCGGTCGACATCCCCGTCGCACACGAGAATTCCGCGTCCGCCAGCTCAGCGACGGAGCTGCCGACGCTGCCCACCGTTCTCTTGAAGTCGGTTCGGAGCTTCACGGCATCGATGCCGTTCGCAGGCAAGCAGCCACGCAGAGCGGTCGTGACGAAGTACATTTTGCGCGACGTGTCCGGGACGTTTGAGCCTGGGACGACGACGCTGGTGCTGGGCCAGCCAGGGTCGGGCAAGTCCTCGCTTCTGCAGCTGCTCAGCGGACGGTTCCCATCGGAATACAAGCGCATCCGCGTCGACGGCGACATTGAGTACAACGACCGATCACAGCACGCACTCAAGCGGACACTGGCGCAGTTCGTCGCGTACGTGGGGCAGCTCGACATGCACCTCGCGACGTTGACGGTAGCCGAGACGCTTGCATTCGCGCACAAGTTCAGCTCGTCTCACTTTGAGCATCGCGTGGAAGACCTGCTGGGCCACGGCCAAGACCCTCACGCGAATCAAGCCGCCCAAGAGCTTGCCCGAGTTCTGCTTCAGCACATGCCGAGCGTCATGATCGAGCAGCTCGGCCTTCAGGACTGCGCGCACACCATCATCGGCAATGGGATGCTGCGCGGCGTCTCAGGTGGAGAGCGCAAGCGCGTCACAACAGGCGAGATGTTGCTGGGTATGCCGTTGGCACTGATGCTCGACAGCATCTCCACTGGGTTGGACAGCGCAGCCACTTTCGACATTATCAGCGCGATGCGCAGTTTGGCAACCGAGTTCCGCAAGACCGTGGTGATCGCGCTGCTGCAGCCGTCGCCAGAGGTGTTTGCGCTCTTTGACAACGTCATGCTCCTGAACGCTGGACGCGTTGTGTATCATGGCCCCGTGTCGGTTGTCACTGACTACTTCAAGGCTCTTGGCTTCGTGTGCCCCAAAGAGCGCGACTTCGCCGACTTCTTGCTGGACCTCGGGACCGACGAGCAGATCAAATACCAAGTCGAGCGACCGGAGACAGCCCAGACAGACAGCCAACCGTATCGACATCCACGAACTCCTGCGGAGTTTGCCGCCGCTTTCAGCGACTCGACCACGTTTCAGGAGCGCCTGCGTGACTTGAGTGCTCCCCTGGATCCGACGGTGGTGGAAGGCGCGACTGCGTACATGGAGTCGATCCCAGAGTTTCAGCAAGGCTTCTTCAGCAGCACGTGGTCGCTCGTGCGGCGCGAATTGCTGGTGCTCGGCCGCAACTCTGCGTTTTTGATCGGCCGCACGTTCATGACCGTCGTCATGGGGTTACTGTATGCCAGCACGTTCTACCAGTTCGACCCGGTCAACGTCCAAGTCGTCATGGGTGTCATCTTCTCCGCCACGTTCTTTGTGTCCCTTGGTCAGGCGTCGCAGATCCCGACGCTGATGGAGGCTCGCAACGTGTTCTACAAGCAGAGACGCGCCAACTTCTTCCGCTCGTCGTCGTTTGTGCTGGCCAACTCACTGAGCAGAGTGCCCGCTGCGCTGCTCGAGACCATCGTGTTCGGCTGCCTGATTTACTGGATGTGCGGCTTCACGGCGACCGCGCTCGAGTTCATTCTGTACGAGATCATCTTGTTGCTGACCAGCGTCATGTTTGGCGCGTGGTACTTCTTGCTGGTGACAATCGCGCCAAATACGTACGTGGCCATGCCGCTGGCGATGCTCTCGGTGCTCTTCTACGTCATGTTTGCCGGCTTCGTGATCCCGCGCGAGCAGATCCCCGACTATCTGATCTGGCTGTACTGGATCAGCCCGATGGCATGGTGCGTTCGCGCACTCACTGTGAACCAGTACCGCGCGCCGGAGTTCAACGTGTGCGAGTACGAAGGAGTCGACTATTGCCTGGCATCCGAAGGGAAGACTATGGGCGAGTACTTCTTGTCGCTGTTCGATGTGCCGTCGGACAAGCACTGGGTCGTCGGAGGAATGCTCTTCATGGTGTTCTCGTACATTGTGTTCCTTTTGATTGCGGCCTGGGCACTGGAACACCGTCGGTTTGAAGGGCCAGAGGAAGACAGCGTCGCGGAAACCCACAGCACCCACGAGTTGGGCGTCCGAGACGCCAAGACGGGGCCGCGAGACCTGGTTCTCTCTCTCGACCCGTCCGAGGATACGCCTAAAAACGACAACTATCGTCTCGCCAAGACGCCGACCGGGGACCAGACGGTCGAGTTCGCGGTACAGCCTGAGAAGATTGCGGTGGATGCCCGCGCGAAGCCAACCTTTACGCCCGTGACACTCGCCTTCCAGGATTTGTGGTATTCGGTGCCGGCACCGGGGAAGGAGAAGGCTCAGATGCTGGATCTCTTGAAAGGAGTCTCGGGGTACGCTTGTCCTGGCTTCATGACGGCACTCATGGGCTCATCGGGTGCTGGCAAAACCACGCTCATGGACGTCATCGCGCACCGAAAGACAGGTGGGAAGACCGGCGGCAAGATCCTCCTCAACGGGTACGAGGCGACCGATCTCGTGATGCGGCGTTGCACTGGGTACTGCGAGCAGTCTGACGTCCACTGCGAAGCGACCACGTTTCGTGAGGCCTTGGCATTCAGCGCGTTCCTTCGCCAAGATGCGAGCGTCCCGGACAGTGAGAAGCTTGCCTCGGTCGACGAGTGCTTGGATCTGCTGGATCTCCGTCCAATCGCCGACAAGATTGTTCGCGGGAGCTCAATGGAGCAGCTCAAGCGCCTCACCATTGGTGTCGAGCTAGCCGCTCAGCCCAGCGTGCTCTTCTTGGATGAGCCGACAAGCGGACTTGACGCCTTCTCCGCGAAGGCAATCATGGACGGCGTGCAGAAAGTAGCGCGGTCGGGACGAACCGTGATGACCACGATCCACCAACCCTCCGCTGAGGTGTTTGCGCTGTTTGACAGTGTGTTGCTGCTTCGGCGCGGTGGGGAGACGGTGTTCTTCGGAGACGTCGGTGTCAACTGCAGGACGCTGATCGACTACTTTGAGCGAGTCCCTGGCGTCACCCCACTCCCGCCAGCGTACAATCCTGCAACATGGATGCTCGAGTGCATCGGCGCTGGCGTGAGCAATGCCCTGGTTTCTTCTCTTGGAGCTGGAGAGGGAGATCGGCGCCGCGTTGACTTCGTGGCGCACTTCAAGCAGAGCGAACTGCAAGCAGCACTGGACGCGACGCTCGCCCTCCCAGGCGTGTCGAGTCCATCGCCCGAGTTCCCAGAGCTGCGGTTCTCCGTCAAGCGCGCAGCAAGCGACGCGACTCAGTTCCGCTTCCTCATGCAGCGCAGCTGGGCCACGTACTGGCGGACGGCGTCGTACAACCTGACGCGGCTCATCATCTCGCTGGTGCTCGCGCTCTTCTTCGGCGTCGTGTTCGTGAACGCCGACTACAGCACGTACCAGGGCATCAACGCGGGCGTCGGCATGCTCTTCCTCGTCACGGGCTTCAACGGCATCGTCTCCTTCTTCAGCGTGCTTCCCGTGGCCGCGGCGGACCGCGGCGCCTTCTACCGCGAGCGCGCCGCGCAGACGTACAACGCGCTGTGGTACTTCGCGGCCACGACGCTCGTCGAGATCCCGTACGTGCTGGCGAGCGCGCTGCTCTTCACCGTCATCTTCTACCCCATGGTCGGCTTCTCGGGCCTGGCGTCCGGCGCGCTCTACTGGGTCACGACGGCGCTGCTGATCCTGCTGCAGGCGTACACGGGCCAGCTGCTGACGTACGCGCTGCCGAGCGCCGAGGTGGCCATGGTGCTCGGCGTGCTCGTCAACACCATGTGCTTCCTCTTCATGGGCTACAACCCGCCGGCGAACGCCATCCCGGCCGGCTACAACTGGGTGTACCAGATCAATCCGCAGCGGTACTCGTTCAACGTGCTCGCGGCCATCGTCTTCGCCGACTGCGACGCCGCCAGCGACGGCTCGGCGCTCGGCTGCCAGCCGCTGCGGGGAGCGCCCGTGACGGTCGACTATGCCAGCGTCAAGGCGTACGTCGAGGCCGTGTTCGGCGCCGAGTATGATCATCTCTGGCGCAACTTCGGCGTCATCTTCGCCATGATCGCCGTGCTGCGCCTGCTCGCCCTCCTCGCGCTGCGCTTCGTCAACCACCAGAAGCGCTGAGTCTCCCGCCCAAACAAACGCCTTCCCGCCAGGAGTAGACCGTAGCGGCGCCTCCCCATGAGGACCAAGTAGAGCACTAGGACAGCCCCATTAGGACCCCCATACCAGCGCATGCTGCACCTTCCTCACTTTCAACGCCCTTTCTCGGAAGGGCAACCTGTCTATTTTCAGCGAATCAAATGCTTTATTTCACATTTGTGACCAATCACCGCGAAGAAAAGCACTGGCTGGCCTGGACACTCCGGCCGCCGGCGCCATACAACGTGCATATCAAGAAAGGACTCCTGGCGAAAATGGTGCGCGCGGCCAAGGCGACCAAGGTGAAGAAGAAGCCCGGGGACTTCAAGCGGCCGAAGCGCAAGGTGGGCCGGCGCGCGCCGCAGGCCGCCAATGTGACCAACGTGGGCGTCACGTCGCGGCGCATCAACCTGCTGGAGCAGTCGGTGCTGGCGGACAAGGGCGACGCGGCCGTCACGCACCGCAACCTGACGCTGCAGGACCTGCTGGCCATGGCCTCGCACTACAACGCGCACATGCGCCAGCGCGCACTGCAGGGCCTGCGGGAGCTGGCCGCGCAGCCCGCGGCCGCCGCCAACCTGCTCGCCAATGTGTCGGTCGCACTCGAGCGCTTCCTGCCCGCCTTCGTGGACGAGGAGGCCGTCGTGCGCGACGCCGCCGTGGCGGCCTGGAAGGCCATGCTGCCCGTGCTGGTGCACGGCAAGTCGCTCTCCCCGTTCGCGCCGCTCGTCGCCGTCTACTTCTGCAGCGGACTCACCCACCTGCAGGTCGGCATCCGCATGGACACGCTGCGCGCCATCTCGGCGCTGCTGGACGTCGCGCCCGAGCTCATCTGCATCGAGGCGGGCAGCGAGCACCTCGGGCGGTTGATTGAGAACTTCAAGGACCTCATCGCGGCGGCGCAGGCGCAGGGTATCAAGGTCAAGAACAGCTACAACCTGCTTACGGCCGAGACGGGGGCCAAGAAGGGCAAGACCAAGAAAGCGGCGGCCAGTGGACTCGCTCTGCGCTTCGAGGGCCTCAGGGTGCTGCACAAGCTGCTGTCATCGATGAGTGCATCGGTCAATCCGACGGTGCACCCAAGCGCTGGAAGCCAGCACCTGCGCTCGTGCTCCGTCACGACGACGCGCACACTTCTTCTGTACGCGACGCCCGCGCTGGTCGTGAATCGCGCCGCTACTGGACGTACGAACGCGCAGTTCTGGCAGGAGAAGTCTCGCTCGCTGCTTAAGCCGCTGCTCGACTTGTGGCTCGAGTGCTTCGAGAATGACGCGGTGGATACGCTGCCAGAAAATTACGTGGAGCATTTGCACTACATCGTCGAGTGCGTCGGGCTCATCACGGCAGCGAATGCCGAGCACTTGGTGACGCTGGATGTGAAGCAGCCCTTGATGAAGACCGTTCTTCGACTCCAGGACGAGCTGCTGCTCCAGCGCTTCCCCATGTTCCCCAGCTCGATCGCAGCACACGAGAACGACCCGTCACAAGCGCGCTGGCTTGCCATCAATGTTTCTCTCGCCAAGTTCGCGTGTACTTTCCTCACGACGCTATCGTCCGCGCCGATTCTGGACCGCGCAGAGCTCGACTCGCGTGTCCGAAGCTTCGTCATCGGCACGCTCGACAAGCATCGGGAGTCTTCGGAGCTACGATTCCTCTCAGGAACACAACCAGTCATCGCGAGCACCCTCGGCGTGCTAGCTCAGCTTCTTGATGCGCAGCTTACTGTCAAGTCTGACGACCAGTCTGCTGAGAACAGTGCGCGGTCCGAGCATGCCAAGAAGACGAGCGACTTGATCGAAGCCTTCACTGGATTCTACGCTGTGTGCTCTCCTCGATCAGTCATGTTTCGGATGTGCACGAGCTTCGTCGTCACGCATCTTACCTCTTCGAAGCCGTGGCCAGCCTGGACCGTCGTTCTGGTCTGGATCCAGTGCTTTGCGAAGTTGCTGGGTCATTTGGACAGCGCGTACATGGATCTCGGCCGGCAGTCCCTCGCGACAATGATTTCTGTGATGAAGCAGCTTCCCGCCGAGCTGGTTTCAAGCGATCAAATGGACGACATCATGGGCAACCTGGTTACGTTCTTCGACATTTCTCCTGCTGCGGACGAACCTATGACGACGTCATCGCGGTTCGACGCACTGTCGGCTCGCGACCAAGTCGAGTTCGTGGCTCTCGTCTACCATCTTCCGCGCTATCCGGTTGCGCTTGTCCGAGCGCTCACGGGATGCTGTAAGAGCAGCAACGTTACCAGTGAAGCCAAGAGTTTCCTCATCGATATCCTCTTCCAGCGCCGCGAAGCCCTCAACATGGCCCACTTGGTCAGCTTCTTAATTAGCTCAGCGCTGAACCCGCTTCCGGCGAACACAAGCAGTGATGCTGTTGCAGCGGAGAAGGCTACTGGCATTGCCTACGGCGAGCACCTCGAGCTGGTGCACCACGTGTGCCGTGTCTTTCGGAATATGAACCTCGGCGCAACGCTGCCAAAGCTTCTGAGCCCGGCGCTGTCCCGGCAGTCGAGCGACAGATCGAATATGCAGCTGCACACGCTGATCCTGCTCTACCAAACGTGCCTTCTGTCTGCCGTCCCTGACGACGGAGAGAGCGTGGCCACAGAGAACTCGCGGATCGTCACCGAGATGGAGAACACCTTGGTCAAGCTGTTGGTCCAGTCGCTGACGGAGTCGTTCCATCAGCGTTCAAGCGGCTCTCTCGCTGTTGACTCGCTCAAGTCGATGGAAGACGACAGCATCTCCACGCTGCAGCTCTGCGCGTCGGTGCTGTGGATTCCGTTCGTGCGGCACCTGCTAACAGGCAGCAGCACCGACCAGCCCGCGGACGTGGTCGCCAGGAGCCTCCGCATCCTCCAGTTGCTCGCGCGTTCCCCGAGACTCACGGACGTAGTCGCTCGCAGCAGCAGCGACGTCGCCACCCTGCTCGCTACCACGTCGAGCGGCCCGTCAAACGAGGAAGTTGCGCGGCTCGTGCGGCAGCTGCACGGCGACCTCGAGCTCGTCGCGGCTGGTCGGTCGTGACCAGCATCTCCATCGGCAATAGATGCATGTCGATAGCGTTGGTTTTGTATAGAAGGTGTCTCGAGCACGCTGCCCGTCTTCTTGTTCCCCCTTCGGTGGCTTTTCCTTCCAGGCCCCAGGTCGTTGCTCCCTCATTCTCCGATTCCCCCCAGCAAGTAACAAGCACAAGCCCACTTCACCACTTGCGATGTCGACCAAGCTCGCGTTCGCCGTTCTTGCTGTGGTGCTCAACCTGCCGGTGGTGACGCCCAGACGCTATGAGATTCCGCAGTGGGATTCCCCGCAGGTTTGTGTCGTCGCGATCTCTTGCTTGATGCTTGATGGTTGTTGTTGGTAAAGGGCCTCATGAGGCGGTGGAGCAGAAGTGCGAGTGGGACGTGCGCGTGTGTGTCGATGGCACGTGGGTGAACCGCAACCCGGACAGGAACTGCGACTTCGACGAGTGCTGGGTCCACCTGAAGGTCCCACCGCCCGTCGCTCTCGATGCGAGCCAGACGACGAAGGAACCTGGATTCTTTGGATGAAGGAGCCGACACCACCGGCTAAATATACCTCGTGCCGCCTGTTTGCCTTCGTGAACAAGCCTCGCCAGCTGGCAGTGGAGAGATGGCGCCACCGGGATTGGCATGGATCCAGACTGCCGGCCACAAGCTGGCGTCGCAGCGGACGGCGTCTCGCCTCGGCAGCTTCTCCATGTCGCCGAGGGCGGACGCGACAGCACCGGCCCCGATCACGCTCCATATCCTCACTCGGCTAGCACTGCTCGTGGAGTTCCTGGACGAGAACCACCGCCGAGAGGAAGGGCTCTATCGCCGGGAAGGGCTGCGCATGGAGACGCAGGACCTGCTCGAGTTCTGCCTCACGCGAGATCTGCCAGACCTCGCCGTCTTCAATCCTCATTCGATTGCGACCGTCATCAAACACGTACGTTGCGTCGCTCCGAGCTCGTTCAGCTCTCTTGACTGTGTGTACTTGACACTGTAGGCATTGCCATAACCTCTGACAACGCCAACAGTGTCTGCTTTACAAATTTGAACCGCTGGTTCCGTACGCAATCAGCTCGCAAATGCTGGAGGCATGTGACGACACTATCGAGGCTGCACGAGGGCTGCTGATGGCGAAATTCAAGCAGATCAACTCTGCGTCGCGCGAGTTCCTGAAGCTGTTCCTTCTCCATTTGCACCATGTGCGTTCGCAGCGGTCGCACTGGGCATCTCATGTCATTGACTGCTAACTGCCAGGCTTGTTGCTCGCTTTCTAGCTATCCAACACTGCATCTTGCCGGATGGACGCCAAAACCTTGGCCTCTCACATTGGCATCGCCTTGATCCGCCCAACTGAGGAAAAGAAACGCCTGGCGTCACGTACGTCGAGCACTTTCACAGTGGATCTCAGATGAACGAGACTCACGTGTTCATGCTGCGCTGGTCGAACACAGGAACAGTCAAGAGGCAGCGGGAGTTCGTCGCCCAATTTCTCATCGAGCAAGCTCCTCTGCTACCTTATGACTGCGCGACAGAAATGGAGCTCGAGACGATTCCAGATCATTCAGCCTCAGCAACCAAAGAGGTGAGCCACACACTGTGCTGTGAGCGACTCCGGGTTGCCCTGGTGCTAATGTGGACTTGGCTGCCTGGATCAGCACCAGTCGACAACTACGAGTTGCCCATCGGAAAGCAAAACAAGCAACAACCCGGGGCAAAGTGGTGGCAGGTACGGTGTCATCGTCCGCGCGAACGTATCCTCTCCACACAGATAAGGGACCAAGGTAACCATTCACTGATTCTGTCAACAATAGTGATCCACCCGAAGGGTCGATGTCGTTCAGTGTGCAGAGTGCGGAAGCAGAGGAGGAACCTTTGTTCATTCGCTGCAACGATACCCAAGAAGAAAACTCAGACCCAAGGACTGTTAGCGACCAGCATGAAGTTGAAGATGTCATCTCCCTAACTGATGCGCTTGGTTCAAGCAGCAGTCGCAGGGGCTCGATTGTTGTTGAGGACTATGAATCGGATGTATCGGGGTCCGTACCAACACATCTGCACACTGCAGCCAAGAGCCCAACAACGGGAGTCCCTGCAATCTTCGACCATGTTCAGCCAGATCCACGAGCGCGTCCCGCAAGCCCAATCCCTGGCATCGGTGATAATATCGTTGAAGATCCTTCGTTGAGCCCAATTGAACACCAAGATACCAGGGTAGCTTTCGCAGAAAAGCGATCTGCAGAGCTGGGGAGTGTATCTGACCAAGTGAGAGCTAAAAGCGTCGGAAAACTTGCCAGCAGAGGAAACCAAGCGCCTCGACTCGGACTCATCAAGAACAAATCAGGCTTCATGACCGAGGTGCGAGGGATCCTGGCACGGAGGAGATCCAAGCCGGATTCTGTTCAACGGGCGAATCTGAAGCAAGAACACGAAGGCGTTCAAATCAAGACGTCTGACTTGGTTAAAGCGAGCGATGTGACCAAGGATGCCATGACGCAAACCATGGCGTCAGTTGAGTCAGACGGTTGGACCACAGAGCATCATGGCCGCAACCAATGTGATCATAGCACCCAAACATCCACGCCTACTGCCGTACTAGCTGTCGATGAAGGCACAAATACGGATGGACCAGCCCGTAAAGAACGCTGCAACGTCGAACACGCTACTGAAGGTCTGCTACCAGAAGTGCAGGAACTTGTCGAGCGGAAACTGATGGATATGCAAACGGTACGCATGCCACAAATGCATGGATCAGTCTGACGATGGACTAGTTCTTGACACTGCTCTCCTTGTTGTCGCCAAAGCTACTAACGACAGCAGACGCGGCACTGTTCGGGACTCCATCTTTCTCTGAGACTTCACGGTCGCTCCATCAGCTGCACACGCAAGCACTTGCAATGATCAGCGACGCGCTGGCAGTTCTGAAGACATCGCAAACTTCTAATGGCGGGGCTGACACCTCGAGTGGCAACGCTCTCTTGCAGACAAACAAGGAGTTCCTCGACTTTCTTGAGGTCCAGTCCAAGACTCAGGTTAAAATCCTTGAGGTCGAAGTCAAAGCCGGTCAGGAACTCATGCGGCTACTCAAAGCACAACACCAGCAAGAGCGTACAGAGGTGAGACTCACGTTGCCCCGCACTACTGGTGGATGTTGCTTACTGTTTGATTGCATGAAAATATTATCCGAGTAGCTAGAGCAGGAGAAAGAAGCGCTTCAAATCACCCGCACGGAGACGGAGCGTCTGTCTGCTGAGCTTCGCACAGAATTGCGCAAGTGTCGAAACGAACTCACGTGCCAAGCGGCGTATACAACCAGGCTAAGCAGGTGCGTTCATGGGAAGTCCCTGTCCAGCCACAGTCTTCGTTTCAGACTACGGTGGCGTTCTGACCTCGATCTTTCAGAGAGAAACGCGACATCGAAGAGAGACTCGCAACAAGCGAGACGCACCGCCAAGCGAGAGAAATCGCCCTGGCACGAGCCAAAGAAGAATTGGCGGAGATGAAGAAGGTGACCGCTGATGAGCAAGCTCGCGTTCAAAGCGTCAGCATCACTCTGGCGACTGGCAGCTCAAATGAAGACAACCAACGTGAGTCAGCGATGGGTCATTGCTCCAGCCTCCGTCCTGCTCTTCCATCAAAGTACAAGGGCGATCGCGCAGCGGAAGCCAACGCTGTTCTGCGAGCAGAGAGATTTTTGACAACTGCCAGGCAACGTTCGACTTCGGGGACACAGCACGTGCAGCGAAGACAGCAGGTGCAGCATCGCGAGTCGTCGCTCGAGGTATTCGACCGCGCCCGAGCTTCCTACCATGAGAAAGCGACGACAACCAACGCAATGGCGCTCGAACGGCTCAAGCGAAAAATGGCGAAGGACATTCAAGATCAGATCGCCGTCACGAAGTAAGGTCTCCTCCATTCGTGGCTAGTTGACTTGGTGGACTCGCTGATGCTCACATGTTGCATCTGCATATCCAATCAGGCGAGCACTGGACGAAATGGAGGATTGTGGACTGGATGAGCCGTCGTTCGAAGCCGATCAAGTCGAGTTGCGTTCTCTGCAGGAGGAGCTCGGGACACGAACTGCCGTCGTGGACGAAACCATGGAAGAGTCCAGGCGTCAGCTTGCACAACTATTGAGCGGTTCCCAGCCGCCTTCGTTCGCCAAAGCGACACCGTCCAACTTGTACGGATGGCAAACTGATCCAATCGCTACCAGACCTTGGAGCTCGACCTCTGCTGGTCTGTTGCACGAGTTGGCGCAGCTCGTTGAGCACGAGCCAGCCTCCGTTGATGACCGATCAGACACTCGGAATCCCGATAGCGCAACAAGCTTCGAGGATGACCGTATCGACGATTGGCAGGTGCTGAAAAGCGCTCGCATTCCCCAGCAGGTACGCGAGCCGCAGAGCCAAACATACAAGCGCTGGGTCGCCCAGCGATCGAAGAAGGCGGCGGAGTTCCCACGCCACCGAGACCGGCGGTCAGCCGAGCAGGCGCTGGCGTCCATGAAGACCTTCAAACAGACCCTCGCTGCTCTGCAAGCGGACGAATGCAGCTGGCGGAAGCTCTGACGAGCGGTTAAGGCCGACGTTAGGGCTCAACCAACCTCAACGCGATCAACCGTTTCCTGTAC
The DNA here is from genome assembly GCA_023338175.1 of Phytopythium delawarense. Lineage (NCBI taxonomy): Eukaryota > Oomycota > Peronosporomycetes > Pythiales > Pythiaceae > Phytopythium > Phytopythium delawarense. The sequence continues at coordinate 23,963 of JAADYF010000063.1, forward strand.
GAGGCGCTGATTCGCTCATTCAAATCATTCACCGACTAATCAAAACGCACTGGATTTCAGTGCACGCTTGCGTAACGACTTGCCTTTTGTATGACATAGTGAAGGTTTGTCGCACTTCTGAAACGAACTGTGCAAAGTCTCATTTTGCGAATGGGCATTGTCTTGAAGTCCTCAAGAGTTGTTTCTCTCATGGCGTCTTCCGCGTCCACCATCGCGACGGAGAGCGAGCTGCACGAGGCACCGACGTCGCCCGGGACGTCTCCGACGAGTGGGTGGACGCCGCCTGCTGCGAGCCAGCCGAGCGAGCACAAGTTCCGCAAGTACCGGCGGTTCACGGACGCGGAGAACGAGCTCATCGTGGAGACGCACCGGCAGCACGAGGCCAAGCGATGGGGCGTCCAGGTTGACATCTACAACGCCGAGGCTCGGAAGCGCGGGCTGTGTGACGACATGAACACGGCGGCCTTCGTGGCCAAGTGCAAACGCTTCAAAAGCGACGAGGAAGTCGCCGCGGTCCGCGCCGGTGAGTACGGGCCGGGCACCCGCAGACGGTGGGACCGCGAGGAAGACGCGGTGCTGGGTACGTGGGACGCGCGCATCAAGTTCAGCACTGCCTACAAGGGCTTCATCAAGTACATGCGGGCGACGTACGACCGGAACTACTATAGGTCCACCAATGCGGTTCTCATGCGGCTGAAGTTCCTGCAAGATCGAGCGGTTGCTGCCGGGACATCAAGTGCAAAGCGAGAGTCAGAGACCGACGCGAGAGTGAAGAACAGTAGTCCACAAACTAGCGGATTGAACGGGAGCAATACTCCAACCACGCCGTCCGAGGATGGGGCTGGAGCCCGAGCGTGGCCGGTGTGGGTAACTCCGAGTCCCGTGCGAGAAACCCACACGATCGACCAAGAGACGCAGACAGATGATGCCGAAGAGAGCGGCGCAAGTTCAGACGTGGTGCCAACAGGGACGTCTGCTACTTCAGTTGCACGGGTGGAGAGGATTCTTCGCTACATGCAAACGGTTCGTGCCTGTCGGATAGGCGATTTACTGCTGTGATGTCCTTGCAGAGCTGATTATCCGTCTGTCTGGTACCTAGTTACTGCGCACGTCGACAGAGGCGATGCTCGGCAAGTCCCCGCCCGCAGAGTCGTGCAAAGCGGCTCAGACGCTACATACAGACGTCCTTGCGATGATCAGCGGCGCATTGACAGCATTAAAAGGCGAGGAGGAGGTCGGCAACGGCTCTCTGCAGCCGAAGATGGAGCTGGAGGACTTCATCCAATTCCAGTATAAGACGCTGATGAACATCATGGATGAGAAAGTGGTCGCTGCGAAGGAGCGAGCACAGCGACTTCAGCAAGATTACGAGGAAGAACGCCAGAAGGTAGGAGATTGTTTTGCCATTGCGCATAAAACTCGGTTGTGCCTCTAACGGTGTCCAACACGATGCTGACGCAGCTCGAAGAGGAAATGTCTGCGCTGCAGGCGAAGTGTCGAGTGGCTGAGACCGAATCGACTGAGCTGCAAGAGGAGGTAGCGAGATGCAAGCGCGAGTTGGAGAGCCAAAGTACTCGTATTGACGAGCTGATGAGGTACGAGCTGAAGCTTATCGTTTGTGGAAGCTTGCGTTGTCTGACGAAGTCATCATTGGATCGCAGGGTGAAACAGAACGTTCAAGAACAACAGATTGAGAGCGAGCCACTTCACAAATCTACAGAGCAAGAGCATGAACGTCCTGAGCCGAAGCAGTCCAAGCGTACGAATGAAGGATCCCCAGACAACCGTGCTCAAAAGAAGAGCAACAATGCAGATGGCCAGAGCAGCTCTCCGATGTACGTTCGTACTTGAAGTAGGACTATCTGATGCCAGCAGACAGCTAACCGGTCATGCTCGCATCGATGACATGGTAGGCCGCTGCCCAAGTTCTCCAGACTCAGCGACGATCTGTTGGAGAGGACGCGACCTCGACCAAACGCCGAGCAAGTGGAGCTCGCCTCCGTTCTGGCGGGCGTGCATGATGCCACGGCGGAGCTGTCATGAGGTTGGAGCGTTACTACTGACGACTCAACTGTTGAAAGCAGAAGCGAGCATGACATGGGTCCAAAGACATGGTTGAACCACAGCGTATTTAGAGTCGCTAACGCTGATTGGCCCGCATACCGAATACACATTATTGTTTGACCAATCATATCTAGTGGAAGTCCAGATTTGAAAGACCACCATTCTGCTCGAATAACGTGATGTTTGTATTCCACCCTAAAAGAGCCTCGGTCTCATTTCAATCCCAATTTGATCAGCATCGACCGAGATATGGCGTCGCCTCGAGCCGCCGGGGCCGCCGAGGGCGTCAAGCGCGAGCGCAAGCGCATGCGGTTCACGGACGAGCAGCACCAGTTGATCCTGGACACGCACGAGGCGCACCAGGACAAGACGTGGGCTCGGCAGGCCGAGCTGTACAACGAGGAGGCGGCCAAGCGCGGCCTGCCCGCCAGCATGACGATGGCCTTGCTCCTCTCCAAGTGCAAGCGTCTCCTGGCCGAGCAAGAGTTCGTCGCCGACCGCGGCGCCGAGTACGGCCCGGCGTCGCGCAGGCGCTGGTTGACGGTCGAGGACAAGGCGTTGCGGGAGTGGAACTTTAAGAACAGGGCCCACGCAGAGTACGAGGTCTTCATCAAGCGCATGCGGGAGGTGATAGACCCGAGCTACTTCCGGCCCTTCTCATCCGTCATGTTCAGACTTCGGTCTCTCGGTGGCTGTAAGGCGGACGGAGATAGTGTGACGGACGCGGGTGCGAGCGGATTGGTCTCCGGACAGAACAAGCGACAACGGGTTGAGCGATGCGATAGCGCCACACAGACGGATCCTGTTGTTGACACCGGGGATCGTCGCATTGCGGAGACCACGTTTCCTCCTGACGTCGTGCCTGCCAACACGTCATTGCCGACTGGCGTCCAAGAGGTCGTCGAGTACAAGTTGCGCTGCATGGAGAAGGTAAGGCGTGTGTCCGCTGTGGTTCGGTGACCTGGGGGGCGGACTGACCAATTTGGGATGTGATTATCAGCTCCTTCGCGCATCCGACGCCGCCCTGTTCGGCAAGAAGCCACCCCGAGCGTCCTCTTCAGTATCCACACGGCACACAAACATCCTCGAGATGATTCGCGACGCGCTCGGTGCTTTTGCGGCTTCCTCATCCCCAGATGACCGAGACGACGGGTCCTCCGCCGCATCGCAGTCGAAAATGGACATCGAGGAGTTCGTCGCGCTGCAGTCCAAGACGGTGGTCAGCATCTTGGACGAGAAGGTCGAGGCCGCAAAGGAACATACACGTCGATTAGCGGAGAAACACGAGCAAGACCGGATAGCGGTGGGTGGTGAAGACCAACTGCAGAGAGGGATGTGCAGTGTATCGTGGTTCTGACACGCATCTGGTCTTGCCTCACGCAGCTCAAGCAACAAATCTCCACACTGCAAACCAATTGGCTATCAAGCTCGAGCCAAGTGGTCAAGCTCGGGAATGCGCTGAAGAAATCTCTAGGCGAGCAAGCAGACCAAACAGCGTATATCGCGCAACTCGTCAGGTTTGAGTTCGCGACGCTGGATTCGCCGCATTGTGCACGAAACAGCAATGCATTGGTCTGACCAATCACTGTGTTGGTCGAGTGCGTTGCAGGCAAAACCAGCACCTCTGGAACCAGTTGGACGCCTTTCGTCGTGCCAAGCGCAACACGCCGATGCCGGAGCAGTCAGCCGACACGTCAAAGGACACAGCAATTTCTGCCCCTAAAGCGAATCCAGAGCCTGAACCCGTGAACCGGCCAGCGAGCAACCAACGAACCTCGCCAGTGTGCGTTGTGCATTGTCATATGGGAACCCACACCGTCGCTAACCGCGTGACCATGCGTGGTCGTGGCAGGTCATCTCCACCGTTTCGGGGACTGAGCGACGCGCTTCTGGAGCGCGGCCAGGCGCCACCGAGTGCTCGACATCAGCAACTAGCTGACATGCTGTCCCAAGTGGACAGCTTCGACCTGTGTTAGTCCGATCTGATGCGATCCGATCCAAAGTCAACGGCGTTGTCTGGAAGTGAAGCGAGGTTCTCGAACAGGAGTATCTGTACTCCATCATGACTTGAGCGAGCACTTGCAACGACTTGGAGCGCTCTCTTGAGGTTCGAGTCGTTGCCCTTGATACATCATCGAAGCAACTGGCTTGACCTTCTCTATCAGGAAATACGTTGATCTATCTTGATGTTTGTATCGCATAGTGCAATGAAAAGTCTGCGCTGATGCGAATCGCAATAATCGTGAACCCCTTTGCCGGTCACTCACTCGGTCTCACCAGCATTCTCCCGCCCCGAAGTTGATGCAATGTGGTCGTCATCGCCGTCCGAGGCGTCCGCCGGCTCTGCGGAGCGCGCGGCGCGTCCCAAGCGCAAGCCCGCGGGTCCGCAGCGGCACCGGCTGACGAGGGCCGAGGTGCGGCTGGTGGCCGAGACGTACCGTGAGCACAAGCACCTCAAGTGGGCCGCGCAGGTGGCGATTTACAACGCGGCGGCTCGCGAGCGCGGGTGGTTCGACCAGGTCAAGGTCGCCACGTACACGACGCGGTGCTGCGCGCTGCGGCAGGAGCTCGAGTTTAAGGCGGACGCCGGCGCGGGCAGGATGTACCAGAAGTGGCGCGCGTTCGAGGACGAGGAGCTGGCCAAGTGGGACTGGCGCGGGCGGATGCGGACGCGCTACCCGGCGTTCATCGAGCACATGCGTGCGGCGTTCGAGCCGAACTACTTCCGGTCCGTTATGGCCATCAGCTCGCGGCTGGCGATCCTTGGCGTCAGCGTGCAGCGGGCTCCAGTCAAGGAGGACAAGGACGAGGAGAAGATGGAGGAGCAGGAGGACGACGAGGCGGAGAATGGCGAGGCGGAGAATGACGAGGCGGAGAATGACGAGGCGGGGGATGCAGACGACGCCGCGCCGAGGGAGCGACACGACTCGAGCATCGACTCCGATAGCGCTGAGCAGCATAAGAGGAATGTTCTGTCGCCGGGCTTGAAGCAGCGGCATCGAATGTCGAAGGACGAGATGCGGCTGGTGGCCGAGACGTTTCGCGAGCACAAACACAAAAGTTGGGCCACTCAAGTGGCCATCTACAACGCGGTGGCCCGGCAGCGCGGGTGGTACGACCAGGTCAAGGTGAAGACGTTCACCTTGCGGTGCAACGCACTCCGGCAGGAGCAGCAGTTCAAGGCGGACGCCGGCGCCAATGCGACGCGTCTGCGCTGGGCTGCGTACGAGGACGAGATGCTGACCAAGTGGGACTGGCGCGGGAACGTGGCGGCGCGCTATCCAGCATTCATCGAGCACATGCGCGCGGCTTTTGACCCGAACTACTTCCGGTCCGTTATGGCCGTCACCTCGCGGCTGGCGGTCCTTGGCGTCGGCTCGCCGCAGACAGCGACTAAGGCGGAGGCGGCAGATGTGGCGATGGAGGAGGAACACGGAGTGGCTCGTCAAGTCATTGCTCCTGCTCGAGCCAGCCCGCCAGCGGCAATGCAAGATCAAGCGAGCCAGACGACTGCTTCTCCGCCCAGCGTCGTCGTCGATGGAGCATCTTCTCCGGACGAGGCGGACGCTCACAGTGGTGGCGGACGACCTGACATTGTCCCCGCTGTTGTCCCGATATTAGCGCAAGAACGCGTTGAGCGCAAGCTGTTGAACATCCAAAGGGTACGATCGTCAGCATCTAGGCAATTTGTGCGAAGAGGACGACTGACAGGGCTATGCTGGAACAGCTTCTTCGAACAGCAGACGCGGCGTTGTTTGGTGGTTCAAGCCCGACGAGCTATACTCTAGCGCTCCAGGATCTCCACAATCGCTTGCAAGACATGATTAGCGACGCGATCGTCTCTGTGACTCGTTCGCCATCCGATCGCGGGATCTCAAGCACGAACGACGAGCGCGCGGCCTTCATGGACATTCAGTCCAAGGCACTCCTCAACATTCTCAACGCCAAGGTCGACGCCGCAGAAGCGCGTGCACATACGTTGGAAGAGGAACACACACAGTATCGCGATTGGGTACGTGCTGTGTAATGCGGGTTCATTTCGGTTGGTTGGTCTCTGATGATAATGGCGACACGCTTTATTGTGAGCAGGCTGATGAACATATCACAAGACTCCGATCGAAATGTCTGGAGGTCGAGGCAGTGAAGATCGAGCTTCAAAAGGAGCTGCACAAGTGCCAAGTTAAATTGACGCGTCAGGCGACAGCTGATGGCGCTTCTCCGGCAGTTACTGAGGACGCAAAGTTGGTACCAGACCTCGATGAACCGGCTGACGCAAGCCTGCCACTTCAAAGCGATGGTACCTCTTCACACCCTTCAAGCCACAGAGGAGGCCATGAGCTATACCAAACAGAAGACGCAGCAAAACCCGATCACGAGCCGTCGGCCAACGAAGCCGCACAAGACGGACGAGACACTCGTGCGACTGACGCGATCAGCGACAATGAGAGGTGCGAACTGCCTGCCATCGTTTCTGCTAATGCTATCAAAGACCGCTAACAGCGTACTTGCTTGTGTTCTGTTGGGCTGTGCAGACCGTCGACGCCGTTTACAAGTCTCAGTGACCGTTTTTTCGAGTCCAACCGTCCGGGTCCAAGCGTGCAGCAGCAACAACTCGCCTATCTCCTCGCCAGTGCCAACCACGTTATTGACCTGACGTAGTCTCAGTATATGTCACCAGATCACGTTGCATTTATGATCTAAACGTTCTGCTTTGAAGTAGTTGTTACCAGTGAGAAACGATCGCTGTTGACGTGGATTCTTCTGACCACCACCACTCATGCTGATCTGGCTTGTCCGCTTTAACGTTACGCCAACGACTTGGCATCGTCTGGGGGAGGTTATCTAGGACTCTCGAATCGAACGATCGAAGTTCGAACGATAGAAACTACTTGGTGGCGTGGTAACGGACCGAAATCCTTCCCATCCACTCACTGAATGGAGAGGAGACCCGCTCCACCCTCGAGCAAAGGCTGTAATCCTACCGAGACCCAAGAGTCTGGTCGAGAGCAGATTGAGGATGTTGCGGGCGGCGTTGACATCGAGATTCCAGAAGTTGGCCCTGCAAGCACTGTTGGGACAGCGCAGGATATTTCTGGTGTTCCGCAACTCGAACTCGCCATTGCATGCTTGAGGAACCAGTAGAACCGGCAGGATGTAATAAAGAAGGGGATATGACCGGCATACATCGTGACCTGCAGCACCCGACATCTTTTTGTCTCGACATCAATGTCTGTCGGATCGTTGACCTCGCAGTTCGCTCAGTGCTGCTATCCCCTTGTGGTGCTTCGTGAGAGGTGTCATTCGTCATTTACCTATCAGATAAGGCTAATCGAGCCAATGATTTGTGCTGGCGCCTCTGTGAATGGCGCGGCGAAGACTAGGCTGGCCTCTTTCCAAGTTATCAGACTGCTGTCATGATGCTCGCAATGTATCATTTGGTGTGAGGCCGACAGCCATGCGAACTGGAATGAAAAGTCCGTCCCAAAGTGCTCTAGTCGCGACTGCACTGCGAATACCACCCATAGCACGAGCTTCGACTGCACCAAATGTCATTGTGACTCGAGTACAAATGCGAGCTGCTTGATGGACGAGAACCCGAGCTTTCGCTGTAGCAACCAGCAAAACAGCGCGAAAGATCCGACCTCAAGTAGTGAGTAGACTGCGAGATTGATGTGCTGCGCCGTTAGTTCCGCCTTGTCGAGGTCTCAAACAATGTCGAAGTACTTGCGGTTGGGTAAGTAGTATATTCCTGCGATGTAGACAACTGCACGACACTCATTAGAATCGGATAACAGACGACAACAATCATTGGTGGGTCTCTTACGGTAGATGGCCGGGACGATAGCTTCGACGAACTCGACGAGCAGGAGAAATTCAGAGGTGTGGAGCAGTCCCAGCACGAGTTGCAAGCACCGCTCATGCTGATTGATCGAGAGGGAGGCAACTATGCTCCGTGTGATTTGATCCGGGCTTGTTGAACTGGGATCAATACGTTGCACAGTCATCGCTGGCACAGACTCGACAGCGACCGCAGCCCGCGCCTCCGGGTTCTTCGTCAGTGTTAGGCTTGAGGCAGAACCAACTGGGTGCGATCGAGCAGACCGACACTTCGACGGCCATGCCATCGCAGGCTGCGTATCCGAAATCCGTTGGACATCTGGATGCGCTCCGTCCGTGTCTTTGTCATGCTCCCATATCGCTATCGCCACATTGAGCAGTGATATCACTCCATCGCCTCGTGTATCGGCAGGGACCACTGAAGTCGGTCGTTTGGATCTGCTGGCTGTACCTGAAAGCTGGAGAAGCGTCGCCAACTCTGCATGCATATTCCTCACATTGCTGAATACGAGCAGCGCTTCGCCGAAGTCCAACAGCACGAAAAGTAGCGTGCTGTGCACTGACCGCGACCCATTCAAGCACCACGAGACGAACAGGACGTGATAGATGGTGGCGTTGAGCACGATCATGTTTGCCTTGGTGTCTTGCTTGTCGCGAAAGAGGTATCCGATAAGCGCCATGTTCAGATGCATGAGGATCGACAGTATCATGGCGATCGGTATTTGCCACAGCCCATCGACTTTGGCGAGCGCGAAGGTGAAGGCGGAGTAGATGTAAGTCGCGGTGACCTGTGCAGCTCCCATTGCGATGTAGTTGAACAGATACTTCCGCTCGGCTGCGTTGACCCGAAAGAAGCGCACCCACATCGCATAGGTGCAGGCTCCGAGCAATCCCGCCGTCACCGGAGTGGGCAAAAGTGTCGTGAATGGCAGTGGAAACCCGATGATTTTCGTCATGCCAACCACAACGACGACGGCACCCAATGAAGACAAAGCCGACAATGCGAGGACGATAACGTTGGAACTCGGCAACGTCGGGATCATGAGTCGGAGATGGTGCAGCACGAGAAAGTCGAGGATCAGCATCACCAGGAACAGTCGCACCCAGAAGGGAAGCGCGTGCTCGACGCCCAAGGCCAGATCCTCAAGCGGGATGCACTTAATCGCGAGCACCACAGCGATGCAAGGAAACGGTGTGAGCGCGAGGACGAGCACGCTGCGGGTATTACCAGCTCGTTGACAAAACATCTTGGCTCGGCACAAGACTCGATCGAGTACTGGCCCTGGTACTCGACCTGAAGGATCATCCACGCGCGACTCACATAAGACCAGCACTTCCGCATCATGGACAGGTCCGCGGCCGTAGTCACGCCTCCACCCGACTCGGCACTCATCATGAGCTGACTCAGTCTACCGCCGTGCCAGAATAAGGCAAAGCAGCCAAGGCGCAGGACGGCCTTTTGGCAAGTCCAGTCGAAGTTTATTTTAAACCGTGTCGTTCAAGCCGCTGGCGTGCTCCTTCCTTGATTCTGCCATCCAACATGCCTCATGCTTCTAAACCATCACACTTCAGCAGTTGAAATCCGAGCCCTTTCATCGCATGCCTTTCATCGCATGCTTGCCGCCGTCAACTCATCATGCACATAGCTGATATTAGTCTTCGCGAAAAGCGTCTTGCTCATGCCCAGCCTTGTCCAAATCCCCCGCAGTTCAAGCAACACCACCAGCTTCCCACTCGGCGATGGTTGGCGAGGATTGAGTTGATGAGCAAATAGAGTGTTGCTAGGTCTCGAACGCTGGACACGGCGTTACTTTGACGGTCCTTAGCTGTCAAAAGCGAACGTTCGCTCGTGTTGGTTGACCCAAGGTATCATTCAGTCAAACTTGAACTGGCGGTGACAGATGGCAATTGCGGCAGCAACACCGCAGGAGCAACACCGTGAAAGCTGTCGAATCATCTGATTGGTGCCATTGTTTCTAACGGCTGGGGTGAATCCGCTTGAAGTCCTTCGGCACATCGATCTTTTTTTCCTGCAAGGTCGAAGAACAATTCCGATGAAGTCCCAACCGGTCGAAGGGCAACAAGAGAATGCTGCGCGTGGAAGCCGCCGCGGCCCGACCTCAATGGAGGAAGCGCGTCTTGCGATGGCGATCCATGTGAACCACCCAGACAAGCCGTGGGCAGAGCAGAATGCTCTCTACAACGCCGAGACCGCACGCCGCGGGTTCGCCCCCATTTGTCGTGAAACCTTCAGGAGCAAGTGCCAGCGGGTCTTGCACGGGAGGAGGTCGACGCACCTTGATCGTGGGCGGTCTTTGGAGCACTTGGTCAATGAAGCACTGAGCGCTGCTTTGGCTCGCCAGGAAGTCAAGGTACGTGGCATAGTTGGCTCATTGTGCACACTACGAAGTGGCTGAGGAACTAACTGCGTTGCTGGAAGCATACGGACGAGGTGGCCGCGCTCCGGCAAGAGCTGGCGATTCAGGCGGAGCGAATCGAGGCACTTGAGAGAGGTGGAGAGTGCTTATTGAGCGCTGATACCACCCCTGATCTCTAACATGAAGGCCCAATGTTCAGGCAGACGCGAGTACTCGAGCAGCAGTTGCCCGTCGACGTGACTCCGTGCCTGCCCGATAGCCAGGTTCACGCCCGAACCGAAGACCAAGAGGAGTGATGTAAGCGGCGCGAGTCCTGGACCCGATATTCAGCATCTGGAACTCGCGGAGGCGATGGCAGTGGCGAACGCTCCCGTCGTGATTGGCCTGACCGATGACTGATAGATCATGCTGAACCAAACATTGTTGGTGTTACTGCTACGAAACCTTCATCGCTTCGAGCACGTAGTCAAGTTGCAGGCCGCGCAGCTTCCGCTCGAGACCTGACGCGGTGTTGAGCGTATGAACGAACAGCTTCTCACTGCCTTCGCCGTCGTCTTGGTCTTGGGTCTTGCAGTAGGTGATGACTCCGCCGCCGGTCGCGAACACGGCGACCTGCACCGGGTCCTTGCACCGTTCACTCTCCAGGCGGTGCACCACCACCCGTCCATGCTCTCCATCTTGGCTACAGCTTAGCGCCGCATTGACGAGTGCCTGCGTGTCCATGGAGGCGACGGGCGCGCCGTCGATCTCCACAGGCGCACGCTTGCTGTTGCGGATGGTGTATCGCCCTGGACAATTGGCGATCATCTTCCACGGCGCGAACTCCCTTCCACGGCCGCAACCAGTCGGCTGTCAGGCTTCACCTAGCAAGAAGAAGAGCAGTGGCACCGCCATGCGCATTCAGAGCCGCTTACCACAGCCACTGGAGCTCGGCACCGCCATCACCCGCGAAGCGTCCGTCGCCCACGAAGCCATTCATGCTTTGGCTTTGACACGCTTCCGTCCGTAAAGTACGCAGTCGTCAAGATGCGAACCTAGCGCGCTTACACAATGTTTTGATTGGGTTTTGACAATGGCGCATTGTCATGGCGACGAAGCTGGCGCCGTTCACGCCCAGCGGCGACGGCGTGCTGGCGTTCGCGCTGGAGCTGCTGCAGCTGCAGGCAGGGGACGTACTGGTGGACCTTGGCTGCGGCGACGGTCGAATGCTGGTGCACGCGGCCAAGGAGACCGGCGCGAGGTGCGCGCGCTGCTGTTGGACATGTCAAGGCGGTCGGGTCGGTATGTTGACGCTGCTGCCGTCTCTCTGCAGGTGCATCGGCGTCGAGTACAATGCGGAGCTGGCGGAGCGCGCGCGCAGTCGCGTGCAGGTCTGTGTTGTGCGGTAGCTGGGGTGGTTGGAGGGGAGTGGAGGAGGTGACACGGCGATTGGCAGGAGCACGGCGTGCAGGACTTGGTGCAGATCGTGCACGGAGACGCGCTCGAGGCCGACTTGTCCGGCGCCACGGCGCTCTTCCTCTACCTCGTCCCGCAGGTTTGTCGCTGTCCGCGTGGAGCTTTGCGTTGTCCGGGCAGCGCTGAGGTGTTCGCTTTGACACGTGCAGGGGATTCGTCTGCTGCTGCCAAAGTACGACGATGAGCGTCTAGAGGCGGTGGCGGGAGGCTGCTAAGGTCGGTGGTGTGCATGGACACAGACTGGAGGACGCGCGGCGACGCGGGGTCCGCATCGTGACGTACGTCTTCTCCGTCCCGGGGTGGACCAGCGACGAGCAGCGCGACTTCAAAGGCACCAAGGTACAGAGCACCACACACCATAGACGCTACCTTACGTTCGCCGGAGGGAAGACTGACGGGCCGTCGAGTGCGCGGCCAGGTCTTCCTGTACAGCCCGCCGCGGTAGATGCTCGCCCGAGCCGCGTCTAGAGCATCAACACACGCCACCAGCCGCGTCCACCTTTGTCCGTGGATCGATCGCACTTGCACTCGGTCTGGTTTTATTATTGCCGCCGCTGCGCTGCTACTGCGCTGCTACTGCGCGCCGCGGACGCTCACGCCGGCGGCGGTCAGGACGCGAGGTGCTGCTTGCTCGCTTAGAAGCCGCGCTTCTTGATGGCCTCGGCGACGGCAATGGCCGACGAGTACGAGTTGGCGGCGTAGAGCGCGAAGTCCTGCTCGTTCGAGTGCGCCGTGCTGATGAACTGGCGCGGCACCTCCGGGAACCCCTCGGGGCTCGTGTACTGGTGGTGGCGGTGGAAGCCCTTCTGCTTGTACGCGGGCGCGTCGTCCTCCAGGCGCCATTGCGCGCCGTTGGCCGTCTTGGACAGGTGCGCCTGCTCTCCGAGAGGAAAAACGACACTGCGCGTCAACCACGCCGCCTACGCGCACGGGACCGGCACGGGTCGACAGCACACGAGCCACGCCAGCCACCTACCACCGTGTCCAGCTCGCCCTTGTACTTGGGGGCCATGAAGGAGTCGATCAGGTTCGTGATCGGGGTCGCCATCTCGCTCGTTCTTCTCACACACTCGCGCTCAATTCCACGGTGCGGGGACGGCCCCACAAACTCGGAAGCAAATCTCTTTAATTCGATCATGCGGGAATGATCGGATATAACAGGTTTCGTTTTGGTGGTCTGGTGTGGGTGGCTGGTCAATTGATGACATTGGTGAATTGAACACGTTGAACCATCAAATGCAATCTGCCACGACGGACGGACATCTCTCTATTGAAGTCGTTGCTTGCTTTCTCGCATTGTTCTTGAGCGTCTTGAAGCCTTGAACCAGCACTGAAGCGAGTGACATACCACCTGATTCCTTAATCCCAGGCCGAGGAGCCGCCAAGACCGACGTTGGGCACAAAGTTGGTCACGGAGAAGTCCACAGGCGCCTTCGCCGCCTTCTTGGCCGACTTGAGCTGCTTCATGGCCACAACACCGCTTGCAGCGTCCTGCACAAAGCGGTACAACGTTGGTGAGTTCGATGCAGGGGATGGTCACAGATGCACGCCGTACCTTCGGCGTCTTCTTCTTGCCCTTCTTCTTGTCCTTCTGCTTGTCCTTCCTCTTGTCCTTCTTCTCCTTCTCCTTGGGCTTATCGACGACAGGAGTCGCAATCTTGTCCGTCTTGTGGTCGTCTTGGCCCACAGCCTTTTCCTTCTGAACCTTGGCGTCGGCAGCACTCGGCTCGCCGGTGTTCAGCTTGCTCTTCTTGGTCGGCTTGGTGGCATCCGGGTCATCATGATCGGCGTCGCTTTTACGTTTCCACTCCCGCTTGCTGTGCTTCTCCTCACGCTTCTCTGAGTCCTCCATCTTGTCGTCTGCGGGATAATTGCTGCCCTCATCCTTTGGCTTGTCCTTCTTGTCCTTCTTGTCCTTCTTATCCTTCTTGTCTTTCTTGGACTTCTTCTTCTCCTTCTTTTGCTTTTCCTCCTTCGGCGGCGCAACGTAGCCGTGGGTCTTCTTGTCCATAATGCGCTGGCCGTCGCGCACCACCAGCATGGGGAACAGCCGCCTGATCTTGAAGTGATAGTGCTTGTTCGTCGCGTCCAGCTTCTTGTAGAGTTTGCCCTTGCGCTTCTGCTCCTTCTCCGTCTCCTCTTCCGGCTCCACTCCGTTCTGGGCCGCCTCCTCCTTGGCAACCTTCTCCTCCGCAAGCGACACCTCGAGCGGCTTGCCAGCAATCGGGTTGCCGCGCAGCACGAGCTGCTTCAAGTTCGGCAACGCGCTCAGCGCCTCCACGCCGTCCCAATCATCGATTTCATTGTGCCCAAGCTCCAACACTCGGAGGTTCTCTAGGAAACACACCGGCACAGAGTTAGCGTCCGTTATGTCACCCATAAGCATGTATAGACGCTGTACAGCATGGTTTTCGTACCAAGTTTCGCCAAGTGGGCCGGAATCTTCTTGATATTGTTGTGCGAGAGCCGAAGCTCTGTGATCTGGGTCAGCGAGCTCAGGTCGGGGAGGTCCTGCTCGTCATACACCACCACGAACGGTTAATCGACACGTGTGTACCAATTGGCGTCGCGGTGGCAACGCACCTCGAGCTGGTTGTGGGTGCTGACAAGTCGACAAGCACAGCAAGACGCGGTGAGTACGCGGTTGACCTTTAAGCGAAGCGGCTGCATCCACGCACATGGAGATCTTGGTCAGGCTCGGCAGCTTGGCGAGCAGACGCTCCGGGATCTGCGAGATGCGGTTGTTGCTGACGATCAGTGAGTTGAGCTCCTGCACGCGCGCGCAACGTTAGCCCATCTATCCTCCCATAAAGCGAGCGGCAGCATCGGCCGCACCGGCAGCTTGGGGATCCAGTCGAGCGTCGTGATGGCGTTGTCGTTGAGCACGAGCGCCTTAAGCGACCGCAGGTGCAGCAGCACGTCCATCGAGATGCGCGAGATGCGGTTCTCGGCCGCGTTGAAGATGACGAGCTTCTTGAGGTGCTGGATCTCGGCCACGCCCTGCATGCGGTCATCCCCTGGCTCTCGTCAGCTCTCCATCCTCTCCTCTGCTAGGCAGTCATCAGTGCAGCCAGCCATCGCGCGCACCTCTCCGTTGAGCTTGTTGCCCGTCAGCTTGATCATCGTGAGGTTCGGCACGCGCTTCATGTCGGCGAGCTTGGTGAGCTTGTTGCGGCTCAGGTCCATCTTGGTCACGTGCTTGAGCCCGTGCAGGCTCACGATGGCCTCCATGCCGCGGCCCGCGAGGTCGGCGGTCAGCCCACCGCGGCCGCCCACGATCTCGTCCTTGAACTCGTCGATCTTCTCCTTCGTCAGCTTCTTGATCGCGCGCTTGCTCTGCTCGCCGCCCGCGGCCTCCGCTGTCGCGCGCGCCATCGTGTCGCTCGCCGGTCGCTTCACAGGTGGGAAGAGTGAGTGGCTACCCGGTACATTCGTGCGACTCCTTGGGTTCCAGGAACCAAGAGATGGTCAAGCCTGTAAATGATGTAGACCACATAGATTTTGTCTGCATGAACAAGTTTATAATGTGGGTCACGTCGTTTTGGTATACAATTGTGTCTACCACGTTGTTTGCACGGGTCAATCTTGAGAGAGATGTTCAGTCCACGACTCACTCGGTGAGCATCTCCTAATAAAGGGTGCATCAGACTGTTTTATGCCCCGTTGCAACCCGTATATACTTTCACACATACACACCTATAACACCTCCTTCTCGATCCAAACCCCTCTAATCCGCTCTCTATAAGACCAGATCTACCCCTTCTTACGACCCGTTTTACCCTCCCAGATGGCCAGTTGGCGAGGCACTCGCGAACCGTATAAACAGGCCCAGGCGTGGGAAAGGCTGCGTGTGGCCTTCCCCCCCGAACCGCGACCGCATTGCCCACTCTATCGCCTTCCGACATCTCGACACCAGGCCGACGGCGCGCGTCGCTCGCTGGAGAAGAGGCGCTCGCAAGCTGCGTGGAGGCGTCCAGGACAGCTGCACGGCCGCGTCGACCGCCCGAGAGGGAGCGCGCGAGAGAGACCAAGTCCAGGCGAACAACACGGGGCCGAGGGCGTCCCGTACGTCAAACGAACGCCGCTGAGAAGCCTCCTGCTCAGGTATTTATCGCCCGGATCGCGCGGCCGCCATGGAGGCGCGATACACGTCCGTGATGCGCAGCACGCGCAGCGGCAACTACTACAACGTGCCGCTGGCGCCCGAGGCGCTGGGCCAGGCCGAGTTGTCCCCGCAGCTGGCGCTGGCGCAGGCCGACGTGGTCGTGGAGGAGTCGGCCGCTGCCGCCTGGGGCACCTCCACCGTGCGCCGCATGGCCACGCCGCTGGGCAAGGTCGACCTGAACGCGTCGCTGGAGATCCCGATCGAGATGGCCGGCGGCCGCCAGCGCTTCCGCCCGGCCTTCGCGTTCGACGTTAACACGCTCGTGTCGACGCTGCACCGGAGCGCGTCGGACAGCTCGCTCGCGTCCTCCTTCGGGTCCTCCAGGGGTGCGAGCTCGAGCTTCGGGCCGCGCGAGACCGTCATCATGTCGGTCGAGCCCACGCAGCCGCGCCGCGGCCGGAGGGGCGCCATGTCGGGGGAGCCCGACGTCTACGCGTCGCGGGTGCAGGCCGCAGGCAACGAGAACAGCATCATCGCGTACAGCATCAACAAGAAGAAGCAGCGAAAGCTCGCGGCGGCGGCGCTGGCCGCGTCCGCGCTCAACAAGAGCGCGCCGAGCCTCGAGTACGTCGGCGTCGAGTCCTCGGCCGGCTACCTCCCGCAGTACATCGTCCCGCAGTACCGCCAGCAGCCTGCCGCGCCGCCGTCCACGCCCGTGGCGCCGCCGCCGCCGCCCGTGACGCGGAACCGCGAGCCGTCTATTTACACCGAGAGCTTCGCGTTTTGAGCCCGTCGCTGTCGACAGGAGCTCGCCGCGCGGGCGTCACGTGCCGAGTCGGCTACTCCAACAGCCGTGCAGTGCAGGCTCCCGACCCGTGTGGGCGGCCGGGAACGCAGTCAAGTTAGTGGCGTAATAGGCCGAGACGCAGTTGCCGACGCGAAGCGATGGAGAGGTGGGGGCAGTTATATAACGCGGGGCGAATCAACGGTATTTTATTGTGCACGTGGGTTTCCCTCCGTCTTCGCCATCACACGGCTTGAACCATCCTGCACGCCATGAGATGCCGGGTTGGCTTGGTGACCAAGTTGGCCTGGTGATCGAGTTGGTGTTGGCAAATTGGTCCAATCTTCCGACCCCGAGAAGTTTCTCACTCTTACAAAACTCAGCATGTTTCGTCTCTTGAAGGGAGGAATTCCGTCGTGGCAGAGACGCCTCGTACTGTATCATCTGGTCGGCAGGGCAGTTTCACTTCCGGCGTGAAGCAAAGCGTCGCCAGTATCAATTCCCCACAGTTCCCGCCAGTATCGAACCCTCCGGATCTGGAAAGGCGGCGGGCGGCTTGCTTGCAGGCAGCATGGGCCAGGGACAGAGCTCGATCCCGGCGGAAGAGCTGGCGGCGCTCGTGGAGCTGCACGACGCGCTGCGCGGGGACGCCTGGCGGCGGCGCGACGGGTGGAAGCAACCGGCGCAGGACCCCGAGACGTGGCTGGGCGTATGCGTCGTGCTGGGCCACGTGTCGGCCATCGAGCTGCCAGCCAACAAGCTCTGCGGTGCGCCTCGTCCAGTGTGATGTGTGTTGTCTTGGTCGTGAAGCTGGTACTGACGCTGTTGTGGGCGTGGCAGGCCGCATCCCGGCGTCCATCGAGCGCCTGACGCACCTGCGCGTGCTCGACCTGTCGAAGAACAAGATCCGCGGTGCGTGCGGCGTCGAGAGGTTTTCCTGTAGGCTGGAAGCTGTGCGTGTTGGCTCACTGCTTGGGTGTCTGCAGGCGAGATCCCGGCGAGCATCGGCAAGCTGTCGGCGCTGCGGCGCCTGGACCTGAGCTGCAACGACCTGACCGGTGAGAGAAGACACCCGGAGACTCCTGCAAGCAAAGTGGCTCGACTGACAGGTAACATCCGTGCTTTGCGGCGGCAGGACCCATTCCGAGCGCGCTGTGCGGCTGCCAGCGGCTGCAGGAGGTGCATCTCTACCAGAATTCGTTGTCCGGCAGCCTGCCACAGCAGATAGGCGCCATGCAGAACCTGCGGACCCTACAGCTCCAGCACAACAATCTAACAGGCTCGATCCCTGCCGGTCTGTGCGACCTCGCGCGCCTGGCCAAGCTCAGCCTGCGTGGCAACTGCATGACGGGCAAGCTCCCGCGCAACATTGGCCGCCTCAAGTCGCTCGTGTTCCTGTCGCTGCGCAACAACGAGTTTAGTGGACGCATCCCGGCTTCGATCGGCGAGTGCAAAGCGCTCGAGTTCCTGAACCTCTCGAGCAACCAGTTCTCAGGTGAGATCCCAGAGGCGATCGGAGACTTGGAAGACCTCGAGTACTTGTATTTGTTCGACAATGCGCTTGAAGGCCGCGTGCCTGGATGCCTGTCGCGGCTCAAGTTCCTCAAGGAGACCGACTTCCGCGATAACCGCCTGCGTGGAGAACTGCCCAACTTCCTGGATGGATGCTCGAGTCTAGAGGCCGTGTTGACCAAGTGGAAGAACCGCAAAGCCAACTACAAGCACTGGATCCTGGGCGACCCGATGCCCGGGGGATATGCCGTTCAGAGCCCGCCCAACTCTTCGCAGTTGTTCTTGCAGAGCTTGGAAGCAACGCCAGAGAATTCGTCGGCCGTGTTTCTCCACCCGACAATCGATCACAAAGTAGACTCGGGCCTCGAGGAAGACTTTAGCGACTCGAACCAGCTCGTCGCCGAGTTTTCAAGGAAGGTGGCGCGTGACAAGCGCGTGCACCAACTTCCGGAGATCGTCTCCGTCGAGCTGGCATGATCCAAACAGTGAGTCATATATTTCATCCTTCTTGATGTGATGCTGTTGACGCCGTGCGATATCGCAGTGAGCGCATGAAATAGCCGAGATATAGTGTCGCAGCGTCACGGAGAGGGCCGTGGAAGGTGCCGCCGCCCATGAGGAAGACGCTGCCGGCGCTCGACAACACACTCGCGTGCCACGCTCGAGACGTCAGGCAGTGCTCACTGGGGATCGGCACGCGGAACCACTCGCGTGTGACTGCATGGATCACAGCAACAGGTTAGCGACGCCTGGCCTCGATCAGGGATAATCTCATGCAGAGTCACCCACCTGTGTCCAGCACGAAGACATCGGAATCCTCCGTCTCAACTGTACGGCCGCCGATCACAAACATGTACTGCCCGATGGAATGTGCGCTGTGGTACGAGCGAGGGCTCGGCACGTCTCCAGAGCACTGCAGCAACTCCCAAGCTCGCGTCGCGACGTCAAAGGCCCACGTGTCGTTCATCTTCTCCTCGTTTCGCTGTCCATTCCCGCCGAACATGATCAACCTCGGAGGGCGGTCGTCCGATTCACGGACTGCACACATCGAGTGTCCATCGCGAGCAGCCGGCACGGCATTCCCTCCGTCGACTTCGATCAGTTTCCAGTGAACAGAGTCACGGTCGCTGACATTATGGACGACAAGCGACAGCTCATAGAGCGAACTGTTCACCCCCTGTTTGGTCCGACCGCCAAAGATGAACACCGAGGTGCTGGAGCAATCAGGGACCGCCAAGCTTACTGCTGCGTGCCCAGATCTTGCGTCTGGGACGTGATTTGAAGCCGCATCGCAGTGGGCTTCGACCCACGTCCACTCCCGAATGGCCGTGTTGACCGTGCTACTGGCGCCGCCGGAGAGGTCGGGATGCAGCAGATATACGCGGGGGTCTTCGCCCAGCGACGACACGCCTCCGTACACGCAGAAGACTCCTCGCTCCGGGTCAAGAAGTGTTACGGAGTGCCACGCACGGGAGTGTGGGGTGACCCCGCTCGTGGAGACGACGTCCCAGCTGCCGTCTTGGTCGTCTCTCACGAACAGGCTGGCCTTGTTGTCCCTCACGGACCGACCGCCGAAGAGATAGACGCGATCGTCCGGCCCTCGGAACAGCGCGTGGCCATTCAGCGCACCTGGAGAAGGGTTTCCTCGGACGTCGTGGCGACGCCAGCCTGCATGCACCGACCGCACGATGGACGCCTGCATCCACGCTCTCCGCATGCTCTGTGGCTCCCACGAAGCGTCCAGCTCGTGCGTGCAGAGCACGGTCGACGTTTGATCCACGATTGCCTCCAGTTTGCGCGCGCACTCCTTGTTGTTAGGCTCAAAGTCAAGCGCCGCCGCCAGGTCGCTCACGGCCAGCACCAAGTCCCCACGGGCAATGTGCGCTGATGCTCGCCGCATGAACGGCTGTGTCGCGATGGTCAGTCAGACAGCACGAGTCTCAGCAGTAGAGGACGGTTGCTGGCTCACCTTGATAGACGGAGAGAGCTGTATGGCGCTCGAGCAGTCGGCGACCGCGTCCTCATACCTCTCGAGCTGCCATCCCGCCATCCACGATCAGTTCCTCCCTTGTGTCCATATCTCCAGTCTACCCCAACACACCTTGAGGAATGCAGCGGCTCGGTTCGACAGACACACAGCGTTGTTCGGATCCAGCTCAAGGCACCGCGAGTACGCGCGCGCGGCGTCTTCGAAGCGGCCAAGGCGGAAGCTCGCGTTGCCCTCGTCCTTGAACTTATGTGCCTGCTGCGACCGCTCCTCCGCTGACAACGCCACGCCACCGTCACCAGCACCCGCAGAATTTGACACGCCAGATCCGGTGGGGGTATTCTCAGCGACTCCCGCGTGGCCGCTGGCCGCCAGCAGAGCGCGGACTTCCTCTGCCGAGAGCTGCGCGAGCTGCGCCGCCAGCCCGTCCATTTTGATACCGAGACGGCAGAGACACTTGCGTTCACTATGCAAGCATCCGAGCTCATCGCGATCCCGAATCGGAGTTGGATCGGATCCCTTCACGCAACCTTCGAACAACCTTCTTGCGACTTGCATCGAATAATGTCGCGCGAAGGTTGCGCAATCTCCCGCCCACCCAAGAACTGAGAAGGCGCTTGCGACTCGAGATCTCGTCCTCTTTGAAGGAAGAAGCCCCACATTGCGAGACTCACTCAGTCACCCACTACCACGAGCGTCGAGGCGGCTTCCTGGCGTCTCGCGAGCTCCCTGCGCGGCGCGCTGCTCGCTGCCTGTCGCTGTCTTCCCCGTGGTTCACTGCCCGACGCTCTGCGCGTCAATCGCGCCGCCTCCGGGCGTCCAATTCGCGCTAGAACCCGCGCTACAGCCGTTGAAAGCTCGACCCGCCAGCCATGTTCTCGGACGACGAGGGCGGCATGCGGACGCTGCGGCAGCCGCTGATGGACGTGGTGGTTGCCAGCTCGAGCGACGAGGAAGACGACGGCGGCGGGCTGCTGCTGCACTCGCCCTCGAGCGTGCGCGGGCTCGGCACCAACGGCGACGCCGTGGCGGGCGACTCATGGGCCACGCGCCGCAAGCGCCGTCGACGCAAGGACGACGACGACCTGGGCGAGGTGCGCACACCACGCGGCATGCTGCGCGTCGAGCCCAAGCTGCTGCGCTCGTTCAGCCGCTGGCTGCTGTCGCTGTCGTCGGCCGCGGCCGTGTGGACGTCCTCGCGCGCGGCCAAGGCCAAGACGAGTCCGCGCGCCGACAAGGCGGCGGCCGCACTGCTGGGGCGCTCGCACGCGCACTCAACGCGCGCGGCCGACTCGGTCGAGGACATGGCGGAGCGCGCGCTGGCCTGGATGGCCGGGCTCACGCTCGCGCTCGCGCTGCTGCTGATAGTCGCCGTCGCGCGGCAGTCGTCTTGAGGTGAGGAGAGAGACCTGCATCCTGGTACGATCGTTAAAGCAGGCAGGCTCCATGTCTGCAAGCCGCACTATAATACAACGAGCCTGTTGCGTGTTGAGCATGCCGCCGTCCATTACTTGCCGGCCTGGAACGCGCTGGGGCACAGCTGCGCCAGCGGGCAGGCCGCGCATGCCGGCCGCCGCGCCGTGCACACGCTCTGCCCGAAGCCCACGACGGCCAGCGACAGATCGCCCCAGTGTTCACGCGGCAGCCACGCCTCTAGTTCCCTCCGCGTGTCCTCGGGCGTCAACGCCTTGTCCTTCGCGTTGCTTCCCGCCCAGCCAAAGCGCCGCGCGAGCCGATGCACGTGCGTGTCGACGATGACGCCGTCCACGCGGCGCCAAGCGAGTAGCAGTACGACGCGCGCGATCTTGGGGCCCACGCCCGGCAGTGCCTCGAGCTCTGCCAGCGACCGCGGCACGTCGTCGTGGAACTGCGCGCGCAGCGTGGCGGCCACCCGCTGCAGCTGCTGCGCCTTGCGCCGGTAGAAGCCCACGGGCTGCAGCAGCTCGCCCAGCCGTGCCGCGGACGTAGTCAGCACGCTCGAGACCGTCAGCCCCTCGTCCGCGTCGCTGCTTTCGTTGCTGTGCAAGTGCAGACGCTGCATGGCCGCGAAGGTGATCTCGTCCTTGGTCTGCGAGCTCAGCAGCGCCGCCACCAGCAGCTGGAAGCGCGCGGCGCCTTCGCTCGCCGCCGGCCACACGCACGCTTGTGTACCGAACCGGTCGATGGGCGTCGTCATCTCCTGTCGGGCGCGCAGCAGCGTGTTTAGCAGCACCACCCGCCGGTCCTCACGTCCATCCGACTCGGCAACTCGCGCCTTCTTGTCGCCAACGGCGGGAGCAGGAGACGCGCTGCGCTCGCGCTTCCGCTCCTGTTTGTAGTGACCGGCCTCGCCCGGTGCTGAAGATGTAGACGCGCCATCCGCGCGCTTCGTGGCCGGCGGTGGGCCGGTGGAGCGCGCGGACGCTAAGGCGAAGCGCGCGAACGGGTTGCCAGCCTTGCTCATGGACGGCTTTGCGTCACAAGGGACCTCGTTCGATACTGAACTCAAGTGAATTCGGAGCCAGCCGCAGCAAAGTTTGTACGTCGGCACTCAACGCCATTCATCCCGTGGGTTACTTCCTGCAAGCCTCGCCGCGCTCGCTACGACGCCTCTGCGCACTACTCCACGCTTCTCCGACACCGAACGACCATGTGGAGCGCCAGCGGCAGCAGCACTGGCGCCGCTCATCGCCTCCGAGCGAACCAGCGAAGCCAGCGGTCGAGACGAGAGACAACCTGGGACAGCCTGCGTGCTGCGCTGCTGCAATCGCCGGGTGCGGCGAAGACTCATGCGCGCTGGTGCACGCGGTCCACGTACGCGTGGTAGATCTGGTCAAAGAACTGCGCGTCGTCCAGCAGCGAGATGAGCGTCTGCTTGAGCTGCTCCTTGCTCACGGACGAAGCCGCAGCCTTGCCGGAGGCCGCGACCGCCGTCGGCAGGAGCAGCGCACCGTGCTGCTGCTGCGATGGCTCGGACGCCGGCTTCTGCGAGATCATACCGAGAATGGCCTCCCCTGCAGCGATGCCGTCCGCGCGAGAAATCGGGACCATGCCTGCGTCCTGCGGCGCCACCGGCGGCTTGGCGGTCGACCCGCCGTTGCTGGAGCTCGCGCTGCTGGTACTGCCCTTGGGCGACCGCTGCAGGATCTTGGTCGGCGTCGCGGCCGTCGCCTGCTGCCGCTTGTTGCGCGACCGCGAGCGACTGCGCGGCTTGGGCGTCTGCTGCGTCTGCTGTGGCTGGGTCTGTTGCTGCTCAACCTGCTGCGGCTGAACCTGCTGCGGCTGAGGTGGATGGGCTTGTTGCGTGGCCGGCTGGATTGGCTGTGGACTGTTCACCATGGCCACGGGTGCCGGCAGCGCGTCCTTCGACGACTGGATCACTCTGCCCCGCACAGCAACTCCTTGTCAGCTTCAAGACAGCAAGCAGCGCGATGGATCAATGGACCTCGGCCTACCGAGTCAGAAGGCTTCGGATCTTCTCGCGGTCCTCCTCCGGGAAGAACCAGGCGCCGTAGATCGCGTACCCAGTCGCATACGCCTGGGGTCATGATCATCCATCTCCGTTAGCCTGACACCCGCACCAACAACAGAGCAAGGAGCGGCGAAGGCGCACCGGGTCGGGGCTGCGGAGGATGAGGAACGAGTCGACGCTGTCGACCTCGAGCCGCTCGTCCACCGCCAGCGTCATGTTGGTCGTGCTCAGGCGGTTCGTGATGCAGATCTGGAACCGCGGCGCCGAGAACCTACAGCGCAGCCAAGCGAACCCCGCGAGTGTCAGCCATGCAACGCTCTCGACACTGGGATGATCCCATCAACCACGCACCGCTTGACGACGAACAGGCATCCCTCCACCTCCTTGCGCTTCTGCAAACACCCAACACCGCCAGCCACGCGTTAGCTCTCGCCCTCGGCGTGATTCCACCTGCGGTCAACGCTTTCCGGCGCTGGCAGCGACGCCAGCGGCATCGCGAGTCGGATCGCGAGCCGGGAGGACTCGGAGAGGAGAACGCACCCACGACTGGCCGTCCTGGTCGAACTCGTACATGACGACGTGGCTGGCCGTGTCCACAATGTCCATGACCGCGTCGTCCTGGCGCTTGAGCACCTGCAGGTTCATGGCGTTCGACTGCGCGCGGTCCACCTGGAGCGACGCCGCCATCTTCTTCGCGATCGCTACCGTCAAGCCGAGCAATTGCAACTGACTGACTGGCGTCGGCCGCGCTGCTCGGCTCTCCGACTAGGTACGGTCTCTATCAATTGGTCCAAATACAAAATTAGGAAGTCGTTGATTGGTGAAAATCCCGTCCGTATTGCGTCATCCGCTCTTCTAGGCGCGCTAATTGGTTGAAAACGCGTCCGGTAGATCCCTTTTTGGCGCCAAACCTTGGCGTTGATGGCGCCAACTCAGATGGAATGGGACGCCGCCAAGACCGCCGCCATCTCGGCGTACACCTGCTGGTAGTGCGCGCAGCTGCGGATGCTCGTGTGGTCGCCGGGCACCAAGTCGACGTAGCTGGGCACGGGTTCGCCCTGTTGCGCGGACGCGTCTCCTTTCCGGCCCACCAGCCGCTGCAGCGACTCGCACGCGCCGTTCAGGTAGTACGTGTCCTCGACGCCGCAGATGACGTGCACCTTGCCGCGCAGCGTGGTCGCCAGCAACTCCGGGTGCGCCTGCACGAACTTGCAGATGTCGTAGCGCGCCCAGTAGGCCGCCACGTCGCGGTCGATCGCGCCCGACACCTTGTCGAACAGCGGCACGGGCATGCCGTCGGCGCCGCGCGGACTGAACAGCGCCGTCTGCATGGGCACGAGAGCAGAGCGAGCGGTGAGCAGACAGACTCGACACTAGCAAACGCACAAGAGATGCGACGTACGAAGGCATCCCACTGGCCGCCGTTGCCGCGAGCGAACACGCGCTCGAGCAGGTTCTCGTCGCGGTTGGTGCACGTCACCTGACCGTGGCTGCGGCTCGTCGGGAACGGGTACCCGCTGCGGTCCCAGTACATGTTGTCGGCCTCGTAGATGTTGACGACCTGGAACTTGGAGAAGTCCACGGGGTCGGGCGCCGAGCTCCACGTGCCGCCAAAGAAGTCGGGGAACTGCAGCTGGAGCCATAGCGTCGCCCAGCCGCCGGACGAGTGTCCGTGTAGGAACCGCCCGCGCGCTTCCTTGGTGGCGGCGAACTTGTTCTCCAGGAACGGGATGAACTCGGTCACGAGCGCCGTCCCCCACGGTCCGTTCACCTCCGTATCCGCGAACGATGTGTGGCCGAACTTGAAGCGAGAGCCGAGCGTGACGCGGATCATTGGCGTTGGCCAGCATCCCGCCTTCCAGTCCGCCCCCATCTCTGACGACAGGAACGCCTGCGCGCGAGTCACGTACGCCTCTGTACCCGTGAACCCTTCGATGTAGTAGACCACGGGGTACTGCCCCCCATTCTGCTTGCCCGAGTGGTAGTCCTTCGGCAGAACCACGGACGCCATCATGTGCACGTCCTTGCCGTGATAGTCACTCAGCAGCTCGCTCTTCATGGACACATGCTCGATCCATTCTGTCGACTCTAGGCTCATCGAGTCCGTGATGACCTGGTGTCAGTGGAAACGAGTGAGAACAACCGGCGACTGCAAGACATTGCGTGGCGTGACAAGCAGCCATACCTGGTCGGCCACGATCTTTACCACTCTGCTGGCATCCTTACTGGCGAAATGCACCTGCACGGCCTGGCTGTACGTGTTGCCGACGCAAGTGTTGGCGTCCGGATCGTCCAAGTCTGTTCAGTCAGGCATTCATCATCAGCAACTGCACAACAGTTGCTTCAACACCGCGGACGACGCACTGTGATTGAAGAGCGCCTGTACAAACAGCTCCGAGGCGAAGTGGTCCAGCCGCTCCGGCACAAACGCGAGCGCGGACGGCGCTGAGAAGTCGCTGCTGTCGAACTCGACCACGTCTCCCGGGCGAACATTGCGCTGCGCTCCCACAATAACAGCGACCGCGTCAGCCGCCGTGTGCTCCTACCCATGCCACAGGTACCACCGGCGCTACGTACGACGTCCTTGGCGAACAGCGGCAGCGGCGCTTCGAGCTCGAAGGCCACAAGGCGCGGCTCCTCGTCCGCCTTAGGCGCCAAGAAGAGCACCAAGCGGCCGTCCGCGATCTCCTCCGCGCCGCGGTACTCGATCTGGAACGTGAAGCTCGTCGCCCGGTCGCCCTGCTCACAACCGCGTGTACGCACACCACATACCCCCAGCATCGTCAGCGCGCGCCTTCTTCTTCATTCAGCCAACTTGTAGTCGCTCGCCGCACCTCGGGGAACGAGTAGTAGCTGCGCGCCGCCGAGTGGCGCGAGAACGTCGGGAAGACCTTCTCCAGCACGCGATTCATGCTGCGAGCGGTCGTCGACGGGTCGGAAGGGGGCGGAGGGGGGTCTAGAGGCTTGAGAGGCGTGCTGCGAGTCGGGGAATGAAGCGGATTGGCGCGCGCAATGGGCGACGCGGGCGGCGTCACATGACGTTCGTGCGTACCCCTTGGACGCCACAAGAACGTGGTAATTAAACCCGATCTGTCGTCTACAACGACTGGTTTAATTGGTTTAAACCTGGAGCAGGAGCGACTTCCACAAGTTGGCATCACGATTCGTCTTCAAACCTTATTAAACCTTATTGATGGTGCATTAGGTTTAATCAGGGCCAAGAACTGCACTGTATTTTATTTTTCGTCCGCGCTCGGCTCTATTTCAGACCTAACTATTCTGTCCTTTACGCTGCTTTAGAACTCCCTGGTTTGACAATTGATAGCTGAGCCACGACATAAACCGCCGCCATGGCGTCGAAGCAACGTCGGCATGACGCGGATCACGACCCCGGGCCGCGGCGGAAGGTCTCCAAGACAGGGCCGCCGTCCTCAACGAGACACCCGGACGTGGCCGAGAGACGAGCAGCGAACGCCTGCTCCGCCTTCAGCGTAGTCAAGTCCACGCTCAACTCGCTCTGCACCGCTGAATCCAGAGCACTGCCGTGGGACAGCGTCCTGAAGGATATGAACCAGTTGGTGTTGGAGGCGTATGTGCTCACGACCATCCACGTCGCTCGGCAGTGCTCTCTTCGCAGCGAGCTCAGGCATCACCTAGAGCCAACAGACGAAGTGAACCAGACCTT